>VYZX01008729.1:381542-427285 GCA_013401335.1 Brachypteracias leptosomus
ACACAGGAGTCTACGATAGCCATTCATTTCGGAGCCTTTTGGTTCAAGCCGTAGACACAGATCTGGAGGTCCCTGTTCCTGTTCACCCTCCACCCTTTTCATTTCTTAGGACAACTGATGTGGCAGACAGACATTTTGTAACAAAATGTATTTTCATCAGAAAATGCTGATTCACCAAAAGCAACGTGTTCTGTGGAAACATATTGCTTTGGATGAGCTTCTAAGAAAATACAGGTGGGCTCTGCTAAATGTTCATGTTTTTTCCATTCAGCTTGTGTGATAGTTCCTAGGATCTGCACAGAGTGAGATTCAGCCTCAGCCACTCCCCATCAAGGAGACAGCAATGTCTGAACATCCTCATTTGTGATTCAGATCCTTGCAGACCTAGGAAGCCTGTACAGAGCTACTAATTTGGGCACTTGGCTTCTGAGTTCAGTTCTACTCTGAAAATTTGCTTTATTCCTAGTTTTTGTGGAAAATTTTGTTACATTCTGAGAGTAAAAAAAAAAATAAAAAATCCTTTCACAGTTCCTTTTTTCTTGCTTTTTCTCCAGGATTTCTAGCAAAATAACATCTGCTTGATTCATAACACTTTTGTTCATAATCCCAAACACAGTCACCTCACAATCCATTCTCAAAATGAGAATCCAAACTGAGTTATCAGATAGTTGCAAATACTAAGAGCTACTAGAAGCTGAAAGGAAAGGGTTAAATCTATAAAACACATCTTTTTGAATTACTACTATGGCAAATTCAGGCAGGAGCAGCTTTCTTTCATGGTTACTAGACCATTAACAACAAAAAAGCACATTTATGTCCTGAAGATGATTGTTCAGCCTTGGTGAAGACATTTCATATGCTACTGCAAATCCTATTTTCCTGAGAAAACCTAGGGTTATCACAGACTCAGAAATCAAAGGAAGCCCTGTGCTCAAATCACTCAGAATCACCTTTTGCTCTTTCCTTACTGTGGTCTTCACCCTGGGACTGTGTTTCCCTGTGAACCATGTGGGCTCCTTGCTAGTCCTATCACTGCTCAAATGCAGTGATCTGTGGGACAATCAAAGAAGCCATTTCATGTTCCCTGTCAGGCATTGGGCCTCCTGATCTCTTATCAATTATCTGTCAAAAGAAGAGGCTGTTCTTCTTCATTAACACATTGCAGTGTGGTAATTAACAACCAGATAGCACAGGGCTTAAAAAGTGGCCTCTCTTGACCACTTGTTCAATAAATATTGACATAAGCACCAGTAACAGTATGTCATATGGGTCCTCACTAAAAACAACAAGCAAGGGGAGAAAGGCAAACAAAGTGTGCCACGACTTGTTTTTTTTAAGAAACCTCTATCAGGTTTTAGCAGCAAATGAAACTAATTTGGGCATTATTCAAGCCCAGGTTGCCTTGTTTCTGGTTTCTCTCCTGACTAAAGATGTGTTCCCCTCCCCCTGCTTTTGGGTGGGGGGGGCAGAAAGGGGAGGTTACCTTCCTGTTGAAATAAGCCAGCAAGAACTTTGTCAAGGAATGAACTCTTACTGTAACCCACACCTCATTTGTCACCCTGATGGGCTGAGGAAAAGTGACATTTACAAACTGAGAATGAAAGTACATCCATTTCACCAGTCTGACACCCTGATATAATAACTATTTACCTTGAGAAAGAGGGACTGAGATTTCCGATTCTTGTGAATCTTCTCACTTTGGCACTTATTTTCTCACTCTGTCAAACAGTCCCAGATTAATGGAACAATTTGTTCAACAAATCATATTAGCAGAAAGCGCACAGGGTAAAGAGAAGGAGGCGGGGGAGCAGGAAATTTTTACTCATTCATAGCAGTGGTATCTCTGCAAATAAAAATGTAGTTATGCCTGACATTTACAGAGGTACAATGTGAAAGGGAAAAAGTGTAATGACTTTGGGCAGTTGAGAGATCACTTTGCAAGAACAGTAGTGCTCAAAAGGGAATAAGATAAAGTTACACATAACATCTAGATTGAGCTTCTTTCTGGAACTTATTTGTCAAACACAGCAGGATCCGTCTGTGTTTAAAAAAGAGTTTTCCATTAAAATTAAGCACCGTGTGCTTTCCTAACTATAAAGGAATGCTCCCTTACAGTCTGCGTTTCAGAAATGTTAGGTAAAGAATTAAAGTAAGCTGGAGCCATATGGTGAATGCTATGAATCCTTCTTGCTGGCTTGTTAATGTTCAAGGGATAGATACAAACCCCATCTAAGTCAATGTTGGATTTTCCATTGGCTTCACAGGACTCCAAATTGGGCACAGAACAATCAGAAACCCAACTCTTCTGTATTTACTCCATGTTTACACTGTGTAATAAACACCACTGCAAAAGCAAAACAGGCAAACAAAGTTTCTTCTGTTTTCCTATACATATACAGGTCATGCTGTGGAGGCGAGAAAATGGAAGAATGCAACAAGAGTTATTCCAGCTTTATAGGGACACAAATTTGAGCATAATCAATCCTGAAAAGTCATCTTGGGTACATGTTTTGGTTAGGAATTGGTAATGGAGTGAGACCATACTGATGAGTAACTCATTGGGCTGCAAACCATACTTACTCCTCTCAGCAATTTAACCCAGAGCTCCCTGAAAAACTCTGTTTGTATTTATAGTATATATAGGGTAGATTATCTGCAAAAAGTGTTTCTTTTTAAGTCCATGATGCCTGTTTCTGCTAACCATGAAAATATACAGAGCAGTGTAGCATCATCCCCCCACACTCACACACTTACAAACACATTTTAAGAGGACACTCTAAGTTTGTCATCACGTTAATTTATTTCTGTTAGCTTGGTACAGCAGCACCATACCCTGCATCTTCAATGAAAATTGACGCTCCCTTTTTCCACGTTTCTTTATGCCATGACCTTGGGTGTCAAGGGAAAATATTGCTTTGCATCCTTGTGTTGCTTGAGTCCTGCTTCTCTCTTTATAGCTTATTACTTGGCACACTCCAGAGCACCGTGTACTGCAATGAGATATGCACTGTACAGCTGGTAACACTAGGAAGACTTCAGGCTATGGAGATAAGGAGAGCTGAGTCTGTTGTGCAAATAAGGTTTTGCCCCAAATTCAAGAATTTAAATGTATGGTTCAAAGACTTCTGATGGTAAATTGTTACTTTCTTAATAAAGTATCTTCTTTTATGGCTTGTTGCATAGCCCAGTGAAGTCAGAGATCAGCACTTCTCCATAAGGATGCTAATTCTCTCAGGATGTTTTAGGTATGTGTATGCTGAGCAGGATGAATGGGGAGGAACCAGCCTTCTACAGGACTGGGGAAAAAAAAAAAGCTGAAAACCTCAAGTCACTACTTATTAATTCATTTGCTTTTTACTTGTGTTAGTGAATAAGGTACATGCACAATTTGCTAAGGTTCTGAATGAGGAGAATCTGTCCCTGTTAATGCATGAGGATTTACAGCAGCACCACAGAGAGCAGAATCTGTCCTCTTCAAAAGATGGTGTGGGTAAGGGTGTTCACTGCCCACATTTCCCGAGCAAGCACAGCAAATGAACGGTTGCTAAAGCTAACCTGATTTTAAGTGGCTCAACCTCTTCAACCTATTTCAGTAAATCAAGAGCTTCTGAGAAAACATTGCCCCTTCCCCTCTCCATCCCCACCACGTTGGGCGAGATCGAGACACTAGAAAGGTTCAAAGTCCCTCTGCTGACCCTTCTCCTCCCTTCTCCCCTCACTTCACTGTTCCTTACTGGTTTTGTGAATCCCTGAATTTCCCTGTTCTAGGTGGTCCTGAGGGAAAAAACATTGACATCCCCTATGCCTTGAACAGTGACCAAGGAGGAAAGTAGCAGAGACTTCTTGGCTGCTCTTCCTTGGACATCTCCAACCTAGCACACACCCTGGTAACATCATAATTAGTTCAGAACAAAGGAGGCTTTACCAACTTTGGTGTCTACACCCCACTGATCCTTCTGGATGCATCCCTGTTCCATGAAAAGTAAATTACAGCACAAGGACTCGGTTGCAAGAAGAAGTCTGCGAGACTTGGCATGTGCCATGGTCAGATGGCAGGTTCTCCTGCCAGTCTGCAATCCCTGAGGTAAACAGAGATCAATCCCAGCCTGGTAGGAGGAGTTTCTGGGGATTTTATTTTTTATTCCATAGCAATCCTCTTCTCTCATTTTGGTAGGCTTCCACAAGGAGGGGAAAAAAAAAATAATCTGGTTTAATATCTTGAGGGTTCAAGAGACTATTTGGCTTTTTTGGCAAATTTGAAATTCTGTGGATGGAGCCTCTGGACAGTTTTATTATGTAGATACTGAAATAAGCTTCTGGTAAGGGTTTGTCTTCCTTATGACAGCATTAAATGAAAGAAAAAGGAGGTGCCAAGGTGGCTATATTGCAACTGGAAATGTGCCATGGGGAGGCTAAAAACAAAATAAAAAATAAAAAACAAACCATCCCTCCCTCTCCAGAGAACTGGAAAAGAAAGAAACACAAAGCACTGATTGTGGCTCTGTTCTTCCCAAAGCAGCTCTGTTTGCCAACATATTCATATTACAGAAGCTTGTGCTCTCATCTTTTCCCAGCTGGGGATTCTCCGTCTCTCCAGGCCTGTTCAATCCCATTTAGTCACAGACATAAAGATGGGCTAGAGGTGTTTGACACCTTTTCTAATTTTCTAGGAATGACTGGAAAGCACAAAGTCTCTATTTCAGAAATGGGCTCCAGAGCAGAGGTCAGTTGGGAGGCTGTATGAACAGTGAGGGATGCTCTAAGAGATTCTCCAGAATCTGTAAAAAGCAAATAAAAAAATTCAGTCTCAAAAACTAAAATCCCTGAGAGGTGTGTGTGGAGCTCTTTCTTCGAGAAGAGTAAATCATGTATTTTAATTTTGACCTCTTTGAATATTTCACATTTCTATTGTCATGGCAACTGGTGTTTTTCTTTTAGAAATATCAGCAATTCAAACTGTAATTCCATTTCCCTTCCTGACTTCTCCATATCACTGGATTATTTGCCTCCAAAAGAACTCCAGTAAATTATCTGTGCCCCCACTATAACAATGACATGAGTGGAATATCATGTACCTGGGTACAAATGTCTAACTAGGCATTAGAGTAGCTATCCAAGTCAGAGATGGATTTTAGCAGGAGCAAAAACTTCTCTAGGTGCAATTATAGCTGTCCAGGTTGGACTTTTTTTGTAAGCAACATCTCAGCCAAACTCTTTGTTCTTTATACGAATCTCAGTGCTAGGACTGTATGTATATACATATTTTTACAAAAATTCCCCAAAACAAAAGCCACAAGAATAAAATAATTGAGCTACTGTACTATACTAAATTCTGTATGAAATCCTATTGTTTGTATTTGGATCTTATGCAGTCTTCATGGGCAAAAGCCGAAGGAGCACCCAGGACCATCAGCAGAAGTTTTGCTACTCAGATCTTATTCTGGAATACTGTTTTGCAGAGCATGCAGGCTAAAGACTTCTCTCGTGAGTCATTCATGAGCTTTAGAATGGGAGCTTTAACTCCCAAATAGTAGTAGTAGTCCTTGTGTCAGGTCAGATGGTTCTGGTCACGCAGGAGTGCAATATCCTGAAACCTGAGCTCTGCCCAGAGCTGCAAACCTACCTGTGTATAGCCAAGAGGAGAACTTCATAAACTGAAAAATAAACCCCTTAAAATATGTATATATCTTGAAGTGAAAAAAGTAGCAGATTAATACAAAATATGAGTAGCAATTTGCTGCTTTGGTGCCATCCTTTATGACTTCTTATTCATAATAATTCTTTAGATGTTGAGCATGCAGTTGAACCAAAATGGGATTTAAGAAAGCCTAACAAAGATTTTTAAGGGATACATATCTTGTAGTTGGGTTCTCTCTGTACTTTTTAAGGTGAAAATACTGACAGAAGCTATTTCTCCAGGAAGCTTTTGCTGGGCTAGGGACATTCATAATGCCTCTCTCCTGTGTAAATTATCTGATGTCTAATGGTGACAGACGCGTACACACATACACAGACTGTGATTGCATAAGCCTTGTTTCCTGAGTAAACCATGCTGAAAGAACCCATCAAGAATGCTAATCAGAGTTTGAGACCTTCAAATACTGTGTGATGTAACACAGCTACAGCTTTTCATGTAAAGTTGCACCACATATATATACACATAGGTCTATATATGTGCTTATTTAGAGTTTATAGAGATACCTGTGTATGTATATATATGTATATACACACACACAATTTTCCAGTATTGTAAAGTCTCTTCTCAGGCAGTTTTGTTGCCTGTGCCATTGAACGTGTATTAATTTGATGATGTCATTTGCCCATAATACAGCCTGGGGTAAATGGGCCCTGGACACCCACGTATTTAGAAATCCAACATACCTGTGAAACTTTTTTTCACCACTATGATTAATATAGAGACACTGGTGTGAGTTTTATACACTATGCTCATCAGGCCAACGTATAGAGACTTGCTGAGCTGAGACATAAATATGGCCTAATCATCAATGTGGATTCAGGTCTCCCCTGCTGAGCAGGTAACAGTCTAAAGTGTTTAAACTGATACCTGCCCAGCGTGTGGTATCTTAATCAGCATCACATTCCTGCACTTCCTCCCTCACTTTAGTCTACAGAGACAATGACCTCGGGAAGACAATTTTATTTTAGTATTCACATTTGCCTATATGAATATATTTTTAACTCCTGCGTTGCCTCACGATGAGCACTGCAGCCTCTGCACAAAAGAAAAGGTCACCTGTATGGAGGGAATTATAAAGAGAGGTCACCGGATGGAAGTCTGAAAACTGAGAACCCTAATGAGCAGCTTAAGAGTTCACAATTTTTTTCGATTTTCATAATTTTAGGCCAAAATCAGAAGCTGGGCTGATATGGAAGAGATTTACAAATTACATTCTTCTCCTACAAATTGCAGAGTTGCAGCATGGCTGTAAATAACTGTGGTCACCATGGAAGGTCCAGGCAGCTCATGCCCAAAGACACCAGTCTCCCCATCCTCATCCAGAACCTGCATATGCCATCATCCTTCTTTCTAGGCAGCCAGAAGGGAAAACTTGGCTTTCCCATTGCTCCTCAATTCCTTCTGGGCACAGACAGAATGTGTGTGGACTTCTAAGGAAGTCAGTGGCTGCTTTTTGAGTTCCAACCCTGTTTAGTGTGATTAGGGATATATCTCCTTGGAGGAGGTCTGGTGTCATACTGGTGCCTGGCTGGACCACACACCCAAAACCCCATGGGTTTCATATATGTCTAGAACAACCCATTTGCCCCCCAGATTTAGAACAGGTTGATCCCTTCTAGGGAAGGGATATGAAAATTCCAATACTTGACCCCAGCCTTTGAGCATCCTTCCTCCATGCATCTCCCCAGTGGTTGGGGTTTCATGGCACACTTGTTCCTCTCCAGTGAGTTACCCAGACCCTGCCCTCGCCATCAACCGCGGCTGGAGACACTTGAGTGTCCCCTTCCAGGTAAGAGAAGTCCTGGGAGAGCAGGAGGAGTCTCCCAGACGCCTTGGCTTTGTTTCCCACTTTCACCGCGGCGGCAGAGCCGGGTGGCAGCCGGGGCGGCGGGAGGGCTTATCTGCAGCTCCCAGCACTTCCCCCGGCGTGCGTGTGGGAGCCGGCGTGCCACCAATTTCCAGCGTCCAAGGAGGGGGGAGGAGAGCGATGGCCGGGCCGACAGGAAGGCTCCCTCGCCGTGCGCCCGCACGCCCCGGCCGCGTCCCGCCGGCCGCGGCAGCGCAATCGGACGGCTGCAGGGATTTCCCGTCGCTTCCGCCCGGGCGGGCGCAGGCCTCGCCATCGCTTCCTGCGAGGCCGGCCGTGGGGCGAGAGCGGCCGCCGGGCCTCAGGAAGCCGCCGGCAAATGGCGGCGGGCGGGGGCGAGGAGGTGGCGGTGGCCAAAACCCATTTGTGGGGTGGCCGCCGCACCGACACGCGCTGGCCGGGCGGGAGGGGAACAAAAGGGGGATGTCTGCTTCAAACAGGCAGGAAATGGAGCAGCGCGGGGGACGGAGAGACCTACTGGGACTGGGCTGGGGCTCCTCGCTTAGCCTATTGTTTCATTATATTAAAAAAAAAGAGAGAGAAAAAAATAATAAATTGAACACATCCTGTGACCTCTTATCAAGCCATCGGGAAGAAAAACAAACAGCTCATTCATCTAAAGGCTGAGGGTGTTTTTGATGTGGCTGCTGGACTCGTTAAATCCGTCAGGCCAGACGGGCCGCAGCGGGGTCGGGAGCATCGCCCTTCCCCGGCCCCCGCTCGCCTCCTCGGCCTGACTCCTCTGCCGGGCGGGAGCTGTTTGTTTGGGAAGGTTTCTATATACGGCACTGGGCATTTCCCAGCCGGCCACGGCCCCCTCGGCCTCCCGGGGCCTCTGTTCCCTGTGTGCAGGAAGTCTTTCATTCCCCTCTTATCTGCAAACCAGAAGATTGTGGTGGCTGATATTTCTCCTGCTCCGTGTCCCCTCCCTTTTTTTGGCCAGACACCTATAATTTTCCACTCCTCTTTTTCTTCCAAAGGAGGTGACATTTAAGGGAAAACAATGCCATTGCTTTATTTAGCTCTTACCTATGACTTTTTTTTAATTATTCTTTTATGGCTCGTAAAGAACTGGGCTTATGCTCTGAAGTGCTACAAATCTGACCTAGCAAAACCTCAATGAGTCCTGGTTCACACACGCACCAACATAAAGTTGTTTACATCATGCCTATAAAAAAGCCGTATTCACTTCTTGGATCTTTGGCTAAGCTCTTAGTTTTTTAAAGCCAGAAGGGGTCATCAGGTCACCTATGCTAAGCTGCTCTATAATTCCAGTCTTAGTATTTCACCCATTTCCCACTGTAGTGAGCCTAATAAGTCATTTTCAGCTAAACGATCTCTTTCAGAAAGGCATCCGCTCCTGATTTGAAGACTTCAAGAGGTGGAGAACCCGCCATATCCGCTAGTAGCCCTGGTCATTCAACTTCAGCAAAGCACTTAAAATATCTTCTGAGTAGAAACTGGTGTGCTATTCTGACACATGATGCAATCTTATGGACAGGTCTTCTCCAGCTTCAGAAGAAGAGCATGGTTAAGTGACTAGCTCTACTGAGCAAATGTATAAAAGACATAGTAAGGAGTCACATTATGTGATGCAACCAACTTAAACTAATAAAAGTTGCAGTTACCAGAGATACATCCCTTTTTTTGTGGTATACAGCATGTCTGCTGGCTTGCACTGGCTTTACCAGAAGTCCCTATGATAATGGCCATGCAAAAGTAAAAAAGGGATGGTTCAAGAATTATTGGAATCCCAATGACTGGAAAGATCCCATTGGCATAAATGTGAGGAGTAATGGTTTTGACAGCTTGGAGGAAGGGCAGTTGTCCATGAGAAAGGACAATGTGTTTTAACTACTACGTGGTCTCCATGCTGAGAGGAAACCCACGTATTCTCAAGAAGATATTTTACTCCCTGATCTGCTTCAGACGGGTGGTGGGGACTTGGTCCAACACCAGAAAATCCCACACCTACACTATCTTCATGCCATAGCCAGTCCTTTGAATAATTAAAACATCAGCAGGTGCCTGCAAACAATTAGAGAGTAACCCACAAATGTAGACTCTTTTGGTACTAACACTGATTTAAAATTTCCAGCAGAGATAATGATCCCTACAGGAAATGTAAATGAAACTTATAAATACATAACAGAAAATCAGGCCATAGCACGGTTAGGATTATTTCTTTAGGTGCATCATTGCTACTGGTGCTTCATTTTCTAGAAAGCAGGCCGTGGTAAAAGTGCAATGATATATCATTGTGAAACACTGTTTGGAAGCTCACTTGACCTTTCAATCTTGGTACTCTCTATATTAATCCCATGCTGCATAAATTATAAGAGGGAAGATAAATATTTAGTTTCTTACTGTTCTGAACAAAGTCCCACAATGTTTTCTTTGCAGGCTGGGCTGAAGCAATTCAGAGGCAACCAGGAAGGAGGCAGGCGGCCCAGTTGTCTTCCCATGGTACTGGTAACACAGACTGCACATCTAATTGCAAAAACAGAGAATAAGGAATGGAATTGCAGGCAGGTTTTTTCAGATTTTCAGAGAGACATAAATACAGGAGAGTGGAGGAAGAGAGGGAAAGAGAAGACTTAAGGAAATGGGTTTTATTAAATTTACTGACAGTGTTGTACCTAAATTTGCTCTAGATTTATAGAAAGACTTTCAGAAGAGCAAAGAGGAGTTAAGCCTCCCTCCTCCTCCATTTAGTATTCAGTACAAATACTCTCAGAGGCTTTGAACATTTCCCCACCACATACTTCAGAAAAGAAAACCCCAAAACCCCTCCAAAACAAAACATACAACTCAGAATCTGATTTTTTTTTTTTTCCTCTGATTTATGGGCCTAAATTAGGACTTGGTTTGGTATGAAAATTTTGCCCAGAGGATTTAGATATATGTAAGCAATTTTCCTCTTATTCCCAGCACACTGTTGCGTTCAAAAGCATTTCAAGAACTTGATAAAGTTGCCCAGTAGGTGTAATGGTTAACTCCAGCCAATTACCCTGAGTAACACAAGTGCTTTCTTTAACTAATTTATCCTTGGCTATCTTCAGTGAGCTAAATCTGTGTCCTGAAGCTGCTCGTGAGTTCTCATGAAGTTTAGCTCCAGTTTCTGGCTTCAGTGGAGGCAGAAATTGCACAGTGCAGGGACTGTGAGTTAAATCACTATTGCAGATGATTGTAGATCTACAAGGGAAGAGGTCAAGGGTGCGTATTCGGTATCACTTCTGAAACTGGAGGGACAAGTTAAAGCAGAGCAGTGAGGAAGAAGTGAGACAGCTGACTAAAAACTGATAGCCTGTAATTTCTACAAAGTTTGAAACTGGCAGTTTAGCTGTCTCTGGCTTTTACTGATCTTGCTGACAACCTGAACAGCTGATGTTACGGACTTCTCAGTTCCCAGATTCTAGTAGAATCTATGCACATCAATTAAGCATCTGATTTTTGTATGGACCAGGCTTAGAATTTGTGAGGTGTTTGATCTGCTGAGTCTCTCTGCCTCCTTCAAACTCTTCAATTCGTTAAAAGCACAGTATACTGATGGTCCTGAGGCAAAAAGGACTTCCAGAACCTTTAGAGGGAGTCCTATACAAAGAGCAAGTGTGAAATTCTTGAAGACTATCTTATTCCCTCATCGAGTGTTAATGGGATTTGTATTGATTCATTGATGGGAGATTACACTCCTTAGTGTCTTTGTCATTAATACTTATTGGTAAAATGTACAACATGTGGAAGGTCAATATCCCATCCATATCTTTTTTTTTTCCTGATTTGGTTCCTAGTGTTTGGAAAAGTGTCTCTGAGATAGCAGTTAACTGATACAGGAGCTGTTAAAAGAGGCCCCAGCTACCAGCAGCCAAAGGAAATCTTCCAAACATTGATTTTCACACACAGATTGGCTCTACTTCCTCCTATACATACAGTACTAGAATGATAAAAAAAAAAAAAGTTAGACAAATATTTATACATATGGCTAATGAGAACACCTGGCATAGCAGGCAAACAAGCTAATGGGAAAAGGATGGAATGGATGTGGATCTCACGGTGTGTGTTGTATCCCAAGCAGCTTGTTTTCTCTACTGATGTCTCCTTCAAAGAGCCTTTTGCTCCATGAAATGCATGCGCTAGATCTACTGCCCTTGAAAACAGTTGGGTTCCCACTCTACCTCAGGGCAAATGCAAAAGCCACCCTGCTTTGGAGGAGGGCTCATTAAAACCTTCAGGTGCCAGTGCCTTTGCAGAGATGTCTAGCAAGCTGGTGATGGCATTCAGATATAGACAGATGTCTCCTAGGACCTGGGCTGGCACCACCAATTTATCTCATGTTGACCATAAAATAACCATCACCTTATAAAGACTTTCATTTATTACTAGTGACTGGTGAACCTCTGGAGGTTTGCTTGGGACAAATACCAATTCAGCTGCCAAACCTTATCTGAACTATCTGAACCTCTCGTGTCTAAAAAAATTGGGCTGGAAATCTAATCAGATAAGGATTTACTCTGTAATTGACTGTAGTTATTGCTTCCAGATGGGCTAGAATTACTGACATAGCTGCCCTTTCACTTGGTATTTGGTATATCCAATTCTGGCTCAGAACCTAGGAAAAAAGTATAGGTGACCAAATAATATACATACACTTTATATGGTATAAATTTGAATTGATCTTCATTTTTCTGGTTTTCATTCTCCAGTCTCCATTTCCCAATTGCTCCTGAACTGCAGAAATCTGGTGGGTTTTTTTCAGCAGACAGTCCTCTGAATCCAGCCTTGTTTTGCAAAGACTCAGGAAGGATGGGAGGATGGTCACACAGCCCCATTTAGAGAGCTGCTGAATTAAAAGCCAGGATACTTACACATAACTGGAACTGTCTGCCTGAACTTTGACTCTTTTTTTATTATTATTTCTTATGAAAAGGATTCAGATAGATATTCTGTTCAAAACATGCCCACAGCAATTCTATTTCTAAATATTTCCTTTGATTATTTAAATGTTTACAGTGTACTCAGATGTTTAAGTGTAATGTTTCATTCAGACAAACAAGTCTTTTTCTTTCTTTCTCATTCCTTGCTTTGTTGACATTTTTTGAAATTGTTTATTGGTGTTGATTGATGACAGTTCCCACCTCCTTGGCCAGACTTATTTGGAACAAGCAGAAAACTAAAAATTCCTTTGTCTTACTCTTGTGGAATAAAACAAAAGTTACTGTAGCAGTAAACAAGCAACCAAAATCCTTCAGAAAGACAAGATCATGGATAGGAGCGAAAAGACTGGTGTTGATGGTGGGCCAGGACTCTGTGAGAATGAGAAATTTGAACTTTGCATCAGAAGTGGAAGGATCCAGAGAAGAGCCGAGATTGTTTGGGTGGTATTTTAGGGTCAAGTCTTTGCTTAGACCACGTAAGGGACTAACGGATGCACCAGGGGGGTTGGGATAAAAAGGCAACAGAGTTTGGTAGGTTTGGGTGTCCATTACTGTAAATCAGTGACATGTCCACAAGCACCATGTGATTTTGATGGTGCAGCATCTTCATGCAGGGTCACCTAGTGATTAGGAAGGGAGGAATTCCCAACTGAGTACAGGTCAATGGTCCTGCTAGTTCTCTAGCCTGTCTCTGACAGTGCCAATTTTGAAAGATGAACTGTGGAGTAGTTTCCCAAGGGAAGCAGTGGAAGTCCTACGTCAGGGGACTTTTACAACTAGAGCAGACAAAACACTAGAAAATGTACTGTAGCTGTAGCGAACAATTCTACATCAGCAGGGAGATGGATTGAATGATCTAATATGGCTCTTCCATCTGCAATTCCTGTGAGTCTATGAATCACATTTCTGTGTGGCAATGCAGCCGAGTAAATACAGTGCAGAGCAGCAGCAGCAGCTATCTTGGTATCTCTGTAACAGTAACATGAGTAAATTAGGCAGACAAATTCCAAAAAGGGATATATTTGACTCTCCAGTTCTAAATCCATCTGCTCAAACTGGCTATCGTACAGTATGCTGCTGCTAATTCCTGAGTGGTTCAGGCTGGATAACAAGATCTTTTTGTGTCAGGTATACCATTAGGAAAGAACTAAACCATTATTAGTTCATGTCTTGTTGTACAGAGGTAGTTTTTCGTAACTCACGTTTTGGCTGAATACAAAGACTGACCCAGCTATCTATAGCCTCCATGAATTTTAACTTTAACCATATGGAAGGATCTTGCAGGAGTAGACTATAAAAATTGGAAATATGTCAGTTTACAATGCAAAGTGTCTACTAACTGGAAAAGCAAGGGTGAAGTGATTGAAACATCTTATTACCAAATGAGCTCAAGCTTCATCCTGGGCCTGTGCCCAGACGATCCAGACATAAATGAATTTATGGACGGTTGGGTGGGTGTCAAAGCTAAGCAGATGTCAGACTAACCAAACATTTCTTTTGTGCACCCAGTGGGTCAACTAGGCTTAGAAAGACCCTAACTTTGTTGATTGATTTGGGAAAGGGAAGTATCAAACATCAGACTTCACCTTCGACAGTAATTACTGCTGAACAGAGTTATGTGGAACATATTTGCGTGATACATCTATGGAAATAAGGGCCATATACAGAGAAGTTACACAGTTGACAAAAAGTCCAGTGCTTCACTCTGATACACTTATTTAACAGAAGAAATTTCTCTAGCAGCCAGGAAGATATTTTCAGCTGTTTTTCATAAATCAACAGGAAAACAAGTGTTTATGACTTTTCCTGGTTTTTTATTCTGATTGCAAACTCCTACAACCCCAACCACCAAAATCTTATTTTTCTCATCACTGCTCAATCCGTTTCCTCATAGCCATGATCTTTCCATATCCCTTCTTAGCTATCTTCATTAAGTCTTACTCTATTTCTTGGGTTTGTAGTGTGATGTTTCTGCCACACCTGTGGGATCGTATCAGATGACTTGTGGTCCCCAAACACCTTATCTCCCTAACTGGCTTCTGAAAGCACAAGAAGGAGCCACCTCCAGAGCATCACTTCTAATGATGGAGACCTGCATCACTGGGGAATTGAATTAGGAAGGCAAACCTCGTTAGATTTCTGAGATTGAACATTTATTTGAAATTCTTCTATCTCAAGTACAAACAAGTGTGCTTTGGGAAGAGTGATTATTACTATGCACATAGATATCTCTGTAGATCTATCCATGTAGATGTCTGCTCACAGCATGCACAGCACATCTAAACAAGGGCTGGACATTTATATAGGACATCATTCAAGACTGTATGCCTACATATATTTGTGTGGGGGTGTATTTCAACCACAATGTTGAATGTGCAGGTTTTTAGTTGTCAACAGGCCATCACGAGTACCCTGACTGACTATTCATGAAGATACTGGAGAATTCAGTTTCATGACATTTAGACCTGTTGATTTATTCATTCTGAACTGCAGCATCATTTCTTCACTATTCTTCATTCATTTTAACCCTTGTTTAAAAAGTTTCATTCACCCAGTCATAAATAAGTAAGCAAATAAATAAATAACCAACACGTGGCTTAGGTAACCAATTCCACACCTTTGTGGAGAGTGGAATTGAACTGTTTATAAATAAACCATAAGCTGAAATGTGTTTGCATAAACTATTTGATAAACACTTAGGAAAAGAGCTATTGGGAAGAAATCCATCTTCATGTTTTTCACTGTGAAAATGAAACCCATTTTCGGGGAGGGGAAACGTTCACACCTTTTCCTCTATTTTTGGACTGACTCAGTGTAAAATCCATTAACAGAAAAAGTTGAAATTGATAACAGATTACTGCTTCTTGAACTTAATAGTTAAAAAGTTCTTCCACTAATGCAAAAAAAAAAAAGAGAGTTGGTCATGTTTATTACTGCTAAGGGAGACTGTCTGTCTGTAGCTGTCTTAAGGCTCAGCATCTGATCTGGACAAATCAGCCCAATCCCCTTTGACAGTCAAAGGAAAGAAACAGACTCCTTTCCAGGGCTACCCAGGCCAGCCCAGGAAAGATGTCTGGGGTAAATAGTACAAAGAGCTGTGGAGAGAATCTGGACAAGTAGCTTTGACATCTAGCTTTTGGTTAGCTAAAGCTAGATGAGATGAGTACCCCCATAAGGTCCTATCAAACCAAGTTACCATTTGTTTCCGCTGTCATTTACAGTTGTTGTTCAACCACCAAAAGACCTATGAACATCAGGTGAACTTTATCTGAATAAACCCAGTAATAACAAAATGCAGCATCTTTACCATCGGTGGAGAACGAATGCCAACATTTAATAATTAGACATTTATATTTACATCATATCTGCTTTGCATCTGGATTTACTAGAAAGCAATCTACAATTACAACAAACTGCTTGTATGACTTCAGGGCAAAACAGACTGCAAAGGCTGCAGAACTCAGTAAGGATTTTTATTACCTGTAGGTTTCTGGATTAGGCAAGGCATGTGCTGAGAGGTTTGTACTACAATATAGCCCCCAAACTTAAATGTTGTGACATTAGCAAGTAGCTTATAATTAAAGTATGTTGCCATTTCACCAGGCTTTCATTTATAGGAGAAAGTGCAATTTCTATTCTATGTGAACTTTAGATACATCCAACTTTTTTCTTTGTTCTTTTCTTTAAAGCTTTGCAACAAATGCATCTCCATATGCTTATATTAGTTAATCTAGTATTAAACATATTGGCTGTGCAAAATGTTGGCATGCATTAATAAATGTTTTCATTTTTTTATTCTTTTTTTTTTCCCCTTACTTTAAATTCTTCCTTTGACTACACAAGCAACAGCTGTCTAGCTTCCTGTTCAGTACTGGATCTAATGCCTCTACAGAAATCTAGGTCAAAACACTTGGAATGCATGAATATCAAACAGAGTTTTCAAAACAGCAAATGAATACATCTTTAACTGGTGACATTTTCCTGTAGCATATGGCTGCAAGCTCAGGGGACTGCATGCTTTTTTGATGAATATGTTCCGTCAAAAACTAAGGAATGGCAGTGGGCTTATATCACCTTCTGTTTTGCCTTATGAAATGATAATGCAAACTCATAAATGGATACTACTATCACAAGACTTCTGCCTTTTGTCCAATCCCAAAGTAGTACAAGGCCTAGTGGTTAAGAGCCTAACTCTTTGGTCGTGTTAAAGTATAAAAGATAACTGTCAAAGATGCTTTTTTGTAAAGCACTTGCCCATGTCACAGAGGGCATAAGATTACCTGCATTTCCATACCAGTGGAAAACAGCAACATAAGGTACCAGGAAAAAGGTACAGAATAATTCTAAAATTCTGCAAAGACATTAAACCATGCATATAATTTCTGCAAAAGAATGACATGATATAACAGAGGTGATACTAATACAGTTTAGCTTGACAGCACAAATATGCAGGGAAAGTTGTACGGTTTTAATGATAGAAATAAGAGAATAAAGGAATAAACTAAAATTAAAGTGCCGGCATCTCAATAAACCCCATATCAACACTAAAGTGACAGTCCAAAGAAAGCTGCTCTAACAAGCTTGTCTGTTATTCTCTGAGAAGAAAGCATGGGTTTGGCAGCAACAACAGAGCCTGTTGAATAATTAACCAACTCCCGATTCTGACCAGTAGGAAATGACGGAGCTATTATTTCTGATCATGTATTCATCTTCCCAAATAACAAAAAACATTCCTGCCTAATATCTCTTTAGGCTGATGAAGCAGGTAGAAAATCATCTAATTAAATACTCTCGCATATTCCATAAAACTTAGGGCTGGAGATGCAGGTCAGCTGGAAGCATCGAGTGGCTCACTCGCTGGATTGTGCGGGGGTTTAAAATATGATTGTGGCCAAGGTCTTTGCAGATGCTGACCTCCAATACCCTGTGGGATGTAGTGGGGCAAACAAATGCTGAATCCAGTCCTGTTTAAAACATCCAGCATGTTTTTTCTGGGTTGACACTCATGGAGCAAATGTGAGAGTTGAGCCCATCTGGATAAGCTATGACTACATGAAACTGCTTTTATATGAAAGTCTTATTTTAAACATCTGCTTGGGTAACATAAAGGCTTTATGTTGCTGAGTATGTATTAGAGCTTCTCTATACAGTGAGAAGTCTCTTTCCAGTTATGTAGACCCCCCCACTATCTGCCGTCCTTCATCTCCCAAGCTCCATATTAAAAGAACCGGGAATGCAAACTTCATTGTCCCTCTCTGATATTTCACAAGTCTCACACCACCTTGCTGGCACAGCTTGTAGCTCTGGGCAGAGACTGGGGAAATAAAGTCTGAGAGGGAGAGAATGTCAGAATTCAGTGGATTTTGAATAGTTTTTTAACAGCTCTTGTAAACAAAACCAGTTTACTAAAAGATGGACAAATGAAATGTGCAAATAAAGAATGGTTACCATTAGCCTCCTGTGCACTCCTCTCAGTTAATATGATATATATCTGTTTTCAAAGTCATTTCAGGTAGGTGCTTGATATGCACTTTACGAAAAAGTGATTGCTCAAATAAAAATGAAAAATATAAATCCTTTTGAAATAGATAGTTTTATTGCCCCTGCATTTTTCTACTATTTCTAAGTGCAGCTTTGGAAACCTGCAGTCTCTTTCCCCCTCTCCCCCTTTGTCTCCCTTGCTGTCTTTTCTATATCTTATTGTCACTCAGGTGAAACTTCATTACATTTAACCCTAGAAAGGGAACAGCAAGTGTTTAACCTTCACACTATGAGCAAATGTATTTCTTAGAAATAGCCTTATCAACATAGTATCTGTAGCAGGGGTTAAACTATGTATGTATTTAGTCACTGGTGACCCCTTCTTTGTGTCATCCAGTGGCTGACTTAATTTTGCCCCCTAGTTGAGAAATATTAACAATTCATCCCATATTATCCATTTGAATTACTGTCCTTTAGTTTAGCAAAATAAAAAAGGCTGTTTTCACAAAGCCTTTCTGAAAAGTGGGATGATTTTAATACTTTCTCAGCATTTATGACGCTGCAAATTTTTGTTGTTGCAATGTTTTAATGTAGGTATATTTGTTTTATCAGGAAAGTAGTCAAATTTACATTAACTTGATATTAGGCAAATGAGCCAAAATGCCTGGTTGGTAAAGGACGAGAAGTAACAAATCAAATCATTTCATTTGAAGATGAAGATATATTTTCTCTGAAATCAACAGAAAAAATACTACAACTTGGTTGTACTTTCTCTAGTTCTAGAATGTTTCTATCTAATTTAAGCAGAAGGATCTGTATGCTTACATATCTTTCCAGCTATGGGAAAGAGAAAGATAGCAGAGCTACACAGCTAACCGAGCAGGGACAGTAATGTTTGAGCTATGAAAGCAAAGCTCATTTATGTTCTAAGCTTATTTTATTTTTCTTAAATCAACATTAAGAAGGAAAAGTTGAGATATTAATTACCCGTTTACTGCCAATGTAGCGGAAAATGTAATTTATAGACCACTTGCAAAAAAGTGCTTGCTTAATTTAAGAACTCAAATTATTCAAATAACATTTTGAATTTGATTATTCGTATAATTGAAATGTTGCTCTCGCAGCCTGAATTGCTTCTCTGAGTTACAACCTGAGCAACAGTTAACTAAGACCGCACTCACTGTGAGATTATCACAACTGTGAGCAGGAAAGCAGGAGAGATTAAACCAGTGTACAGCGTTTACCTGGATACATTTATGGGCAAAGCATCAAGGTTTATTTGAATTTGGGGTGTCCCTAGGTTTTAGTAGCTCTTTACACACAGAGCTGTTGCCACTCCCTTTATTTTTCCATATGGACTAGAATCATGTTAGTTTGTACCCACAAACCTGCATCCCTCAAATAAGTGATGTGAAGAAACCAAATAACCTGTGTCCGAACTGGCTGACCTTGCCTTTGGTTGTCAGTCACTGTGTTGTGACCAAGGCACAACTGAATTTAGGTCTGGTTGGTCCAACAACTCAGGAATTTTGGAAATGCAGCTGTATAGATGTTAATCTGAAGTTTGCCCAGTCCTTCTCTAAGGCCTTCCTGAAATCTCTACAGAATCCTGCCACTAAATATATTCTGTGGAAAATTTACACTGAAAGCAGGGATCCCACTTCAGAAGTTCTGACATGAATAACATGAAATTTATTTCCCTTTTCTACGGTGTCAAGAAAAACAGAGCAGACTCAAGAAACCCAGATACAGGCTATCTGTTGAGCAAAATCTTCATTTTGCTTAGCAAAGATACCTTTGAATTCAAAGATATCAGGCTGTATCTTTTCAATTTAAAAAATATTTCCTATCCATAATAAGAGGGAGAATAAGATTAAATGGGATGAAAACCAAATGCAACATTTCATACTTGGCACCTAAAACACTCATGGAAATAAACCTTCTGAAGCACAGAGCGTATGAGGCTTTAGTGAAACTGGAGAAGACCTACTTCCTATTTCAAAAATGGATTAAGATATTTAAACAATCTTGCATCTATAAAGAAAGAGTCTCACCTGGCCTAGAGCAAGTTTGATTCTTAGTAATAAAAAATGTCAGCTTTTCCAGGATTTGGAAAAGAGCTTCAGACAGATCTAACCCTGTTTAGATTCCTAGTTGTATATATTTGTATATATTCTAAATTCTCTACACTAAATGCATGTCAATTATTTTTTGCTTTATATATAGATATTATAGTTATTTATTAGACATAATCATTAGAAGTAATTTATTATTCTTGGCATAATTTCTATGATATTCTCCTCCTCTCTCTCCACCTGGCTGTTAGTGAAGCCAAGGGATCCTCAGGAGATGCAGAAGCTCATGTTTGTGTATCTGACTACAGGAGAAAAACATTAAGGTTTTCTTCCCACCAAAAAAGGAAGCTCAGATATGTGAAAAAAATTCATAATGGGAGATACACCCCCCAAAAAATTTCCTATTTCTCATAATGGTGAAGATGAATGGTGCACATTCTTTAACTTGGGCAAGTGACCTAACTTCTGTCAGTCTCCCAAAATGACCGATTTTTTTTTTCCTGAAAACTATAAATAATAAAAATGAATACCTCAACCTGAGGTATACTCAGAAAGCTTAGGAACTGTTTAAAACCAAGTAAAAATAAAGTATAGTAATAAAAAAATACCATGCAGCTTTAGGTATCATGCAGCTTTAGGTATAGTTATTTTTGCTTATGTTATATATGACTAGAAGTTCTCAGGAAAACATATTAGTCCGTCATGAAAACTTCTTTGGACACTGATGTTGTTATTAGCAGCCTGCTAAATCAAATCCAAACAGACCCCAAAGTGTGGGATTTTCAAAGGAGATGTGATGACTCATTTCTCATTGAGTTTAAGCACCTAACTTTATCAGAATCTGACAATCCTATCCATAATCGGGGACTTAGGGTATAACAGGTTGGAAGGATTTTAAACGACAGATGAGCTTTGAGAATTATGGATGAAATTAAGTAGAAGCTTTTTTTTTCCCAAATTCTCAATGTCTCCAACAACTATGCTTCATACTTTGCTGCCGAGAATATGCAACACTTAGACAGCCAATGGCATGATGTTTTCTGTTAGGTTTTTTTTCACACCCTTCTTTCCCAGCTTGTCTTTTCTTGTCTAGTCTTTTCTTTTCTAAACAAGCCTAATTCACTCTTCACATTTCAGCCTCCCCATCCTCCAGTCTTTGCTATTCTCTTCCTCTAGTCAGCCTGCCTTTCAGCTAGGAAAAAGAGGGGTTAATAAAGCCATGATTAAGCTGTAAAAGGCTGACATTTAGTTATCAACTATGAATCAACAGCTAAAGTATTAGTGGAAACGATTTTTTAATTATTTTTTTTCCTCTAAGATGGGACCTCTCTGCTGCAGTTCTTTCTTACATTCCACTTTTTCAAGGTGCGAGGGGACAAATTACAAGTTGTGTCACTACATCCGTGGCCTTCCCCCGTTGTGTGCTCGCCTTCCAAGGCTCAATGATAAAAATTCAGAATCTTTTTTTTTCCTCTGAAAAGCTAAAGGTGGGGTTATTAAACACAGTGGAGCAGCTTATCTCGAGAGCATTCTACCCTCGCTCACAGGCAGCCAAGGGAGGCGCGAGCCAAACTAGACAGAGAGAGAGGGAGGAGAGGAGAGAGGCAGCACAGAGACCCCATTAGCGATTCCCCCGCCGCGGTCTGAGTGGCAGCTGGGAACAAGGCACTAACTGTTTGCCCGTTGCCCATTCTTGTGTTATTGGGTAAAATAAAAGTTCTTTTCTCTGAGAATCTTTGTACAATAAAACAACTCTCAGTCATTCGCGAGTCAGGGGCGAGGAGAAAAGGGCCTCAGTGTAAAGTGCTGCAAACTGGCACATTGTTTCCAGTCATTTTCTCACTATTCACATATAAGGGGAATGAAGGAGGGGGGGGGGGAAAGGGCAGGGGGATGAGAAAGGAGGGAGAGGGAGGAGGGGCGACTCAGGGTATCTTTTGACAGAAATGTGAGATGCGTGGGGCTGCTGGGGGAGGAGAGGGTGAAGTGTGTGTGTAAAGAGGGCAAGTTTTGCCTGAAAGTCTCCAGCTGAACTCCTGGCCACACACTTCCCCCAGCTCTGACTCTTTGCCTATCCCTGTTTTCTCTCCTTGGGTAAGATGGGATAGACACCCGCTCTGTGAGACCCAGAGGTCAGAGTGATCCAAACGCTGCTCTGCAGAGAAAGGACAAGATGGACACTTCTCTCCCTCCCCTTGTTGCATTTCTGGTGGTTTTCCTAATAACAGACACACTTAGCAATTTAATTAGCAGAAACTCTACAGAGATGAAGGTCTGACTCCTGCACATGACATCTTATATTTCCAGGGATCAACAGCATAATAAATAGCCAGACAAAGGTTTTTAATGAAATCTTTTATTCAAGAGTCTCACATGAACTTGGCTCATATTAGGTGTTTCCACAATAATAATAATTAAAATACCAAAGAGCCACGTGACACTAGTTAAGGCACAAAGTAGGGCACAGCAGCTCCCTAAACCACAACAGCATAACTTCTCTACCACCTGAATGAAGAAGCACCTAGAAGCCCTGGTCACAGCTCCACTGCTCAGAAGCTACCTACTAAGCTCTGAATTTGGGAGAAAAGCTTTTCCTCCAGCAAAAATTCAGGACCTTGGAAATCTTTGTGAAGTGACAACACAAGCAAACACAGGATTAGTGGCACCACAGTGAAGATTCTGGAATTTCCTTCATGGCTCCTCTAATGCAGGAAAGACAAAAGCATTCTAAAAGGGACAAGAAAAATCCGAAGCTGAAAGTAAGGAGAACTTAGAGAACTGATAAAGAAGTCATAGGTAAGAGTAAGGCATGCCAGCAGGAGACATGGAATATTATACACAGTGTTATCTTGATGACTGATTTATTCTGAGGACAAGGCCTGGATGTAGACCCAATTTGAACAGAGAGGCTGCTGGATTTCCTGAACATGTCCACATTAAGCCATCAGCAAGAAATGCTCTACGGGCCGGTACCAACGGGAGGCTGTAACTCCCCAAGAACTTCCACCCAGAAATCCCATATACAATTAAACACATCATGGAGTCCTCAGTGAATGTCCCTTATTTGAGTCTCACTCTAACTTAAGTTACCATGAGATTTTAATTCAGTAGAGGGAGCTGTGGGTGAGAGTGATGCAGTTCCAGCCGAGGGAAGATTGATTGTGTTCATTCAGCCCCACAGCCTGAAAATGCTCCCTATTTATTTTATTCAAGTTCTTGTTACAACACATCCCTGAGTTGCCAAATCATTTTTTTTTCCACAAGCAAAAGTCCTTTCCTTTTCCCTGCTCACTTATGTGATACAATCAATCCCAAGAGCACTCTGGTATTTCACTCTGGTTTTGCCCCCTTGGTGCCCAATCTGTTTCATGATGGCTACGTGTAATACACCAGAGAGAACTCAATATTTTATAGAGCTCATATAGACTTGGCTACCACTTCTTTTATATTTAAACGTAGTACTGAGCTAGATCAGATACACTTCCAGCTTTGGGATAGCCAGGACCCCATGATCTGAGCAAATCAATCTAAGTTACCTCTCATGCCATTGGCAAGCTTCGTGTAGTAAACTGATGTTAAAAACAAGATAGACAGTGATTTTGCATCATGATTACGATGATTTCATAGCTTCATGGCTGCCAGTTCAGCATAATGCTGGAGAAATAGAACTATCAGTTGATCTGTCATCCAGTAAAAATAAAAATTATTGGCTAGAGACTAAAGGATAAAGTAAGTTCAAGTACTGGAGCAGAAGTTTGTGAGCCAGAACTGATCCAGCAGAAGCTAGAAGTACATTTGCACATAAGCTAGTAAATTATGTATTTGTCCACTCAGTAAGTGTAAAAAATGTCAGCCCACTCAGCAAGAAGAGAGTGTGTTGCAACAAGCTGGGTGCTGTTTTCTTCAAAGCAGCCAAGGAGCCCGTGTCTTTCCTACCTTCCCATGGCACCCGAGCGCTTTATTTGAGCACAACCTGCAAACTGTATTTGGTGAGGGCTATTACAGCTGGCCTCTCAAGGCTCTGCTCAGCAAAACTGAAGTGGATTTCTCTTCCCTTTTGAACGTAGCTAGCTTTCTGAATTCAATTTTGGGCTGACTAAATAATGCTGTAATTAATAAGCATCGGAAAACTTGTACAAACTGAACTAAACAGGAAAATAAAAAATAGCATGGGAGCAATAGTCTATTTCCTCTACTTTTCCACTAGCTTCTATTTTTCCTTTCCTCCTGCTTCACATATAGTCTATCAAGGCTGAAAGCTCTTCAGGGTATGAACTGTGTCTTTATATTTGTAATTAAAAAGTGCAATCCATGCTGTTGTCTATCCCCATTGCTCATCAACACTAACACTCTGACTTGCTCCATAGGTTCAGTTGTGTCCTTACACAAGACAGTGATTATGGTTTTCAACAGAAAATTGCAGAGTAATTGTACATGAAGTAAGAACAGCCTATCAACTCACGTCTGATACTACCTTTTGTCATGTTCAAGTTTGGAAAAATCCACGAGAATTCAATTTTACACTGAAATTCCTTGGTAAAATTCCTGTGCTATTCCTAATCTCTACTTTAGCTTGAAATGAGTACTGTAGCAATAGAAACAGTGGTGGAGAGAGCTTCACGTTCCAGCTCTGTGGCTGGAGGTGAATCTACTTTTCTGTGGAAGGGTTGGAAAACAGGTCAGACACAGGTTTGGAAAGTTTCATAGAGAGAGCTGCCTGTGGAGCAGAAGCGCTCACTTGAGAGTTTATCTCTGTTTAGTGTCAGATGAAAATGACCCTTTTTGTGATACTTTACAGCACAGTTGAAACTGCTTTGTCCTATTAGCCCAATCAACAACCTCTTGCTTATGTGAATTATGAGAAACCTTTGTCTTCATAAGCACTGGATTTAAATATAGTGAGCAAAGTAAGCAGGAGCTGAACATCCACAGGGACTTATTGAGTCTAATTTTATGCCATTAAAATTATCACCACTGTTATTACTACTGCTGCTATTATTATTACTATTATTTTGCGTTGCTCTACCATGATGTCAAAAGGCTTTAAAGCAAGATAAACAGGAAATTTGAAAACCACTTTGAAATTAGCATGCAGCTATTAGAAAAGTCTGTAAAACCTTCTGATCCTGTTAATGCCATGTTGTGTGAAAAATTTATTGAGATCATTTGTCTTGAAAGATACTATGATGAGCACACAGGAGGTTGAAAATGATGATGGTGATCAGCTGATTTTCTTGCTGATTTGGAGTTCACTGTTTCACCTTCCTTAGGGAATAGCCACCCTCATCCAGCAAAACTGGTGGCTGTGTCCCTATTACTTCCATTATTTAATGCAGCAAGAACATCGCATGAAGGTACAGCTGACATGCAATTTGTTGGGATATCTCTTTCTGATCTCTCATCTTCCAACTAGTTAAAAATGAAAGGCCACAGATAAAATAGGAGGGAAATCACAAATTCACCTTTTAAGTGTGAATTGCAGCTTCCCAAAGGCCTTTGGATTCTGTAACAACTTCATGGTTTCAGAGGCTTATAAATGACAGTAGCATTTTAACCTTAAAAATGTGTCATGAAAATGAAGCTGGAGAGTTTGCTATGAAATTCTGACTTCAAAAAGTATGCTACATGGCAGAACCTTCCAGCTCAAACAGCTTTGCTTTTAGTAGCCACAGTCAGAGCATGACTGAGGTATGAAAATGTGCTGGTGCTCTCCTGAGCTGAAAGTTGAGAAGCGTGCATCTGTACCAATGAACCTATTCATCTATAAGCAAATTCAATATCTTATGCCATAAATAAATTAATTTTTATTAGTATATTTACATTAAAATAAGACTGTGATCGTTACATTGCCAAAGTGGTTCAAGTCTGGCTCTTTGTAGGTCTCCAGAAAGTTTTGCAAATTAGTTCCTTATCATCTGAACTATTCTTTAAACTCCAGCTTTGACTTTCAAGTGACTTTCATGAGTATCACTACAAATACAAGCATGCTGATGATCTTTCCTCTAAGTTTGACATCTGGGCCCCAAAGGACTGAGCTTAGTTAAGAATCATTTAACTGAAAAGCAGTCTTTGAAGGATCATCCTTTACCGCTACTTATCTTTAAACAAAAGCAAGTATACACAAACATACATCCACACAGATCCCCAAATCTCTGAATAAACTCATAACTCTTTTTGTACAGTGTTACTTGGAAGAGCTATAGGGCTGCATAATTACCCCAACTCCTGCATCAGGCAGGGAAAGTTAGTGACATGTTGAGTGAAATGCTACACTGTGTTAATAACGGTTTTGAAAGAAATCAGAAAAGTTAATCATGTGTGGACACAGGGTTAAGAAGCAATGTAACAGACTATTAAGTTTAATATAGATATGTGATATAAGCATATGCAGACAGCCATTAGCATAAATTCATGTTACAGAAGAGCAGTGCAGCATACCGCGCAATGGATTTATAGCATACGTGGTACGCAGGGCGGGCACCAGAACGAGGAAGAAATGGGTCAACAAATTCATAGACAGGTCTTGAGTCAGATTGGCAGAACCAGGGCGAATGCAACCAGGCTGCTTTTCAATGGGGATGTTGTCTCGGAATGACTATCTATCATATAACAGTCAAATTGCTTGGCTGCTGTTTTCTATGGGTTTGAGCATGCAGACGTCAAAGTCTGGAGTGCACATGAGGTCCTCTGCTTTGCATTCTTACTGTGTGATGAGGACAGCTCTCACAGATCAATTTCTGCTGCCTGTTTCTGAGATGGAGATACTGACAAATTCTGAAAAAGCAAGAAGTTCGATGCTGCTCACTAAGAATAAGAATTGCAGAAACCTCCTTGTATTTGTCTCGTTTACCTGATTTCAGGATCCCTCATTCATATTGTATTGATTTTGCCTAGTTTCTAACAGAGCTGAGAGAAGAATCTGTAACAAGTTCTGTGAGTTTGACTCCTTTTTCTCTTCACAGAATGTCAAAATTATTCATTACACAAATTCACTGAATCCCCCCAGTTTGCTAAATGCCTACCTTGCTATTTGACATCATTTAAATATACATGGTTAAAACAGGCTCCTGCTAACTATTCTTACTGGTTTAAAATTGATTGCAAGCACATTCCAAGAAGATGACTGAAAAAAAAGTTCAAAATCATTTACAGTTAGATTGCCCACAATTAACTGTGTCATATCCTAAGAGAAGCCAAGATGGAATAACAGGAACTCCTAAAGTTTGTTTATGACAACCAGCATTTTACCCTCCTCATCTCATGGTTAGTGCAATGAAGAGTAATTGGTAAGAGGTTGCAACTGGACTTCTGACAACATTTATAGCATGTATAAATTGCACTGAACCACTTGTCCTTCATAATCCCAGGAAGAGCTTTTACACTCGAGATGCTTCCTGCATTCTGTGTTCCTCCTAGCAATAAAAGCCCACAACAAAATAGTGGTAGGGCCTGATTCAATTTAATAGTGGTCTCCTCACAATACCTACAACTGTTTAATGTTATGAATCCTTAGAGCTATGCTACTCTTTCATCAACAAAAGAAAGGGTTACAACCTTCCCCATGTACAATGTTTTTATTGTATTTTGCCTTTGGGAATTTCCAGCCCAGCCTAATCTCTATCTAATTGTGTGTGAGGGAGAAAGTCTCCCATCAGCTCAAAGGGTCATTGATATTCAGGTGAGATCCAAGCTGTTTTCCAAAGTTTGATCATTCCTTCATCTTCAAGGGCTGTTTGGCATCTTATCACTCACATCTGAAATCAGCTTTAAAGATGATTGTCCTTTGTGAACATCAATGTGGGTCCAAATTTTACTCAGTGTATTTTCAAAATTCCCCAGATTTTAGATTTTTACCCGGCCTTAACTTGGAGCAATTTGCACCTTGCTGATGGTTGTTTCAACAAATCACTCAAGTAAGATAATTTTTTCCCTCCTGTAACCTCGGTGCTGAAGACTGAACCCCTCAAATTTATTGGTAGTGCATCTTATCAGGACTGCTCCAGAGACAAATTTAAAATGAGAACAAAAAGAGTAAACCTAGTGCTGGAACGTGAGTTTCTGTTCTGAAACACAAGCCTTTGGCTGGAAGAAAGTGGTTCTCATGGATGCAAAGGTATCTTTTATTGATTTTGTGATATCTGGCCTTTCCTGCATAAGAGGTTATTCTGGATACTAGTGAACTCTTGGGTTCTGCATCACATTTGCTTTCTGAATGCTGGTTTTATCACTGCAACTGAAAGGAAGAGGATGGAGAAAAGCTGCCTGACTGAAAGGACACCAATTGCTGGATGAACAAAGCAGACTTCTGCTGGTTGTACTAGGGTGCCAAAGAGCTGTTTGGAGCAAGCCATCTTTGAGGATGGAAAAACATTGGCTGGGATGGCTCTTGGAACCACTGCTGAGCTGCTGATTAGATATCACGTGCTCAAGATGATAGCAGCAAAAAACCCTACACTGGCATATTGACATCATGGTTATCTTGTGAACTAGGTTAACATACAGCATACAGGTTTCTCATTTCTTAGGAGAAGGAGAAAGAAGGGTATGATACCCATTCTTAGCCATTTGTACTAGATACCTTGAAAAATGAGCAGAAAAGGGGAATGGTTGAGAGAAAATGCAACCTCTATACTGGAACCAAATGCAGTATATGTACAGAGAGATTAATATAGTGCAGGTACCTTATAAACATGTTATTGCTGAATTTTAGCTATATTTAGAATTTAGCACTTTTTTGCTACCACCCTGCTATCCTGCACTGGACATCTCCATTTGCCTCTACCATGTCAGTCAATATATTAGTAAGAAAAGAAGGTAGATTGTAGAATAAGGAAGATTTCCAAAGTCCAAATGCAGGTTTCACAAGAAGAGAGGCCCCACAGTGTACTTGCCTTTCAGTGCCTGAAGAGCTCAGCTAACTGCTCTGTATTCCCAGCCCAGCTCCTTCCTCTCCACCTTAAATAAAGCCCTCCCATCATGCTTGTTATCATTCCAATTCATCAAAGCAATTGTTAAAAAAAAAAAAGAAAAAAAGAAAAAAGTTATTTCAGCACTGGCGGAAATTATTCTAACGTTACATTTCAATAAAATACCCCCTCCCTCGGTCCTCTGTGTATAAGCAATCAATGGGTTAAGTTTAGATCACTAACGTATGTTCCATGACCCCAGAATGCTTCATCAAATGTACTCATTACCAACTGAGCAAGTGAATGAGTAGTTGTGAGCCGCAGTTTAAGCGCTGATGGGATTGTGTGTGAGCCCCAACGTGGCCGAGGTATTTAAATTTTGATTTTTGTAATGGGCTTTGACATGTTTCATTTCCTCCGAGGGAGCACTCAAGACCTCTGAAAGTAAATGTTGCTAAAAAGTCATCAAGGCAGAATATTAAAATGCCATCAAATGAAAATTTCACTAATGCAATCCGGCTAGGCCTTCAGGTACCCGAGCGAAAAGGGGAGTGTCAAAGGTCCCGCTTCTTTTAGTGAAACATTATTTGTTCCTCTTCACTGACTGTTTCTCCAAAATAAATTATTTAAAGTCTTATTTCTTTTTTCTCCTGGGCCCTTTAAAGTTCAACTACGCCGAGAGGAGACGTGGGGAGGGGTGCTGGGGGAAGGAGGTGTCATATGTAGAAATTTAACAAATTGCTGTGCATGCATCACGCGCCTGTGAAGATTGGTCTGTGCTTTGCTGGTGTCTGCAGCCCTGATACAGGCAGGGGACAGGCAGTGACATGCTCTGGTACAGGGCTTCAAACAAGTGTAGGGGCAGAGACCTACATGTGTCACTGTAGGATCACAGCTCCGGGATGAGGTTCAGCATAGAAGATATGAAGCACATTCCCTAGGAAATGGGAGGGCTCGGAGGGCTGGTGAGCTCACCCAGCACCTTATAGGGTTCCTCTCCTCCCTTGGAGACAAGAGGGCTGTTGTAAATTTTTCGGACCCATTCCCCATTGAAATGGTAAAGCAAGAAGTATTCAGAGAAGAGTAATGAGGTGGTAGGAAAGCAATGTGGTGGTGGGTGTAGGGATCTTTCTTTTCAGAGGAAGGCAGAGAAAAGGCAAAAGGGCATTGTGTTCAGGATAAAAGAACTGGGGACTCTGGTTTCACTTCCACTCATTTTATGCCTGTGTAAATCTGCGACTCTCTTGCTGTTCCTCCCGACTTACAACACTGGGCAAAACTTAAGCCCCTTGTTCCCAGGAATCTGGAGGCAAATCAGAAAAAAAAAAATAACAGCCACTCTATTTAAGAAACATCATTCAGCTGAGCTTCATTCAAACTTTACGGGAAGGATGAAACAGAGGCACCCTGACCTCGTGCAGAATCCCTTCCCGGGTGACTCCACCAAGGATATTTGAACAATGAACTCAACCAGTGGAACAGCAAAGAGCAGAACTGCACCATCAGGCCAAATGCTGATTGACTGAGGATAGGCAGGAGGCTTGCTACGGTCAAACTTCATAAAGCTGATTAACACATCTCTGCCTGATACATATACCACCAGGAAGAGGGCAGGCAGCAACCGTCGGGGGACAAGCAACTATTAAAAGAGGGCTGCAAAACAAGGGTTTCCAAATGATTCATAACTACCCTTTGTAACCCTCTTACTGATGTTTGCTTCAGTGAAAGGAGTGAGCGGGTTTTTTTTGCCTTCTCGCAGCCGTTTGTGTATTGCTCTTGACTGGATGCAAATTCTGTGCAACGTAGTTAATAAAAGCAAATGAAAAGATATCTCAAGCAATCTCCCGAGCGGCTCCCCAAGTCCCAGAAAAAAAAAAAATCCCTTCTGCACACTCACAAAGTAAGCAATCTCATTTCAAAACCCATTCTACCAGTTCCTGACATTGTCTGATTTCACATTAGCACAACGGATGGAAATGGCATTCAAGCTAATTATCTACAGGAGACTGAGCAAGAGGTTTAGGTGAGCTCCAAAAATTAAATGGGAAAAAGAAAAGAAAAAAAAAAACCCAACAACTCACATAAAAATACTCCCCCAAAAGGCCCTGTAAAATCCTTTCAAAAAAAATTCAAGCTGGTTTAGACAAAAAATAACATGTATGTTTTTTAGGAAATCCCCTGAAAACTAAGCCCCATCTGGGTGCCCGAGGAGAGGATCGGGGTCTTTGTCAACAGGGGAGTGTTGGAATTTACAGAGCATACACAAATGCTTCCCACTTTTGGGGGGGATTTTGCAAACACCTGATTTGCGAGCCATCTGCCAAAGTTGTGGCTCAGATGCATTTCATCTCAATTGGGATTAGGGTGAGTGATCCAAAAATGTGCGTCTCAATCTAAATGTTGCGGGTCATGTCCCACGACATTGGTACCTTGTCTCTGCTGGTATTCAGTATGCAAATGGGATGCAGCACGAAGTGATCCAACAGCAAGATGTGATAGGGAGGCAAAAGATAGGACAATGTGTCAGCAAAAGAGAGGAAAGTAGCTGGCTGCAAAAGAATGAAAAGGAGAGATTGGGGCAAAGCTGCTGTAAGAAATAAAAGGATGCAGCACTCTATGCTTGAGATACACGAGAGCTGTTGGGAGAGTGTGGCTGGAAAATTATAAAGAGGCCGGAGGTGACAGTAACACAACCTAGGTGGGACATGGGGGATAGAAACTTGAGGTGGATGGGAATATTTCAACGTAGACTGAAAAGAGAATAAACCTCAGATTGGGAGGAAAAGGGTTATCTGCAAATAATGCTACTTCTTTTCTATTTGCAAGTGGTTTTGTTTGCTTGTTAACAGAGTTTCAGTTAATCTTGAAAAATTAGGATTGTGTTAAAACAAACAAAGAGAGTCCCTGCCTTGGTGTACCCGAGGTTGCTCAGAACCCAATCAATGTTTTCTTTCGGCTCCCTTTTAATTTCAATATATTTTGGCATTTAAATTAAGAGCTCAAGAACTGATAGACAAAACCAAAGACTTTAAGAATAGCAGAAATTACAGAAAAGACAAAACTCAATTTCTTCACGCTCGGCAATCGTTTCAGCACTAGTTCCAGCTAGACAAGTATTTTGGTTGTAAAAGCTTTTTTCGAAATGTCTTTTTGGTTTAAGAGCAAAGAAAAGGAAAAGTCAAACTGACCAAATTGTTTCTTTTGAAGAAGTCTAAGAAAAGCTCAAATGTTTTGTTAATTTTCTTTTTCAACTTGAATTGCTCTGTTCTCAGTACACTTTAAGTTGATTAAAATTAAGACTTCCATAGAGTAAAATATTTCAATGTGGATTGTTTTTTTCTTCAACTCACTGAGACATTCAGGACATTAACAAAGGCTCTTTTTCAGCTGGACTCTAAACAGTCTATTTTAAAAAAATCACAAACAAGCTGAAAAATCAATTATTCACACAAATCTAGTATTGACCTTCTCTATAAATTACTCAGCCATACAGTTCTGCCCAGAAATTCATATATAAGTCACAGTGAAACCAAAGGAAGCAGTGAATATGAAACTGGCTGTAACCAGCCTGTTTAGCAAATCTTACAAGAAAACGCATCCTTAAAAAAAAAATCTAGCAAAGAAAACATGGAGACTAGCAAAAGAAGCTACATTTTCATTGAATTTGGAAACTGAATTTTTGAAACTTTTGAAGATTTTCTCAGCAGTGAACAAGAAACCCAAAATTTCCTTCTGCTTCACAGAAAACTCTTCTGTATGGTTTGTATTTTAAGGTTAGATTGAGGGGCTGAGAGGCTCTGTTGCCTGCTGATTTCTGGTGTGATTTTAATATGCCTAGAAAAAGACAGGGAGTCATTTGGAACTGCTATAGGATGGGGAAGCACAGGAATGGCAAAGGCAGCCTGCAGGTGAATTTTAACCTAGCTGATCCAAGCAGACATTTGACCTTTGCTAAAGCCTGGTAGTGTCCATCTTCATAGTTTCAGTGTCACATTGCATTCACTAGGATGATGGCAGAAAAGCAACGAGGGATGCTTAAACTCCATCCATTCGTACTGTCCAATTGTTTCTGTTCTTTAAATTCCACATAGACTTGGAAATACTTTACATCTGAAACAGTTTGAAACCATTTGGGATTTTATAGAGAATCTCTGTTTCAAAACCAATCAGGACTTTTTTTTGTTTTCTCTTCGTGAGCTTGTTGCTTCACGGCAAATGGTACAGAAAGGAAGCAAATCCTCTAGAGACACCATTTTGGGAAAGACTTTCAGTTGTCAAGGGGAGCATTTGACAAACTTCTATAGCACAAATCCTCTGGCCCTGTTTTATCTAGCTTGGCACAATGAAGAAGTGGTGCTTGCAGAATGTACTATGTTTACTTTAGTTTCTCTTCCAAAAACTCAATCAATATTTCAGCCACACCGTCTCCTTTTATAATTGGCAATTACAGCCTAACTGCCTTGACACCCAAGTATCTTCATGTGTGTTATTCTCTTATTTCCTGCACAGGCAGCTTAAAGCAGGCAGAAGCATATCTGCAGCAGGGAACGGGGTCATCAGTTTGGGTTTAGCCACTGACTCTGTCCTTGAACTTCATATTTTTTGCATATCTTTGACCTTCATGCATCTAGCTGGAAAATGGCTTTTGAAAGTAAGAAGTACTGTTCATTGGAGAAGGTTCCTAAACAGTGATAACAAAACAAGAAGGATTAAAAAGGCCTAAAAAAATTTTTGGTTGGGAAAATTTTGTGACTTTTGACCTGAAGCTTGGGAATATGAAAGCCTGATTTTTCTTTTCTCTGGCTGGATTTCTGAATTTCATAGCATAGACCTATTGCATCATTATGTTAATCCACTCAGCTTTGGAAACTACTTCTAACTAACAGTTCTTGTAAGGTTCACATGAAACACCATGATGATTGCCTCAAAAAAAAAAAAGCTTTAGAGTTTCTTTAGACTAGCCTGCCTCCTCCACTCAACATCTGATATCTGCTTAGGTAGGTTCTGGAAAGAACATTAGGAAGTGCTAAGAATGCACTTTAATTTTCTTCTGGACTGACTTGCTGCCCATACACTCCCAGCCTCTGAGAAAACCATTTTCTGATAAACATTATTTTAAAAGTTAGTGCCCCATTCTGGAGAAAGATGAAGACAATTAGCTCTGGCTAATAATGAGAAAAATACTCAACCAACTATTTGTACAAATGAAATCTTATGGTGAACTCAGGTTCCCAAGGTAAAGAGCTTCACTGCATTCATCCTGCAAAAGCATTCTGGTTTCAAAAGCAAAACAAGACTGCAGCTGCTGCAGACCTTCAGGTTCTGTAAAAGGGAAATCCCATATAAGCACATAGCTCTGATTACATGGACCCACAATTTCCAGAAGTTCCTTGGTATATATAATCTTTCAAGAGGAAATAAATAAGAAGATACAGAAGTTTTGAGGATTAGAGAAAGGTGAATAAACTCATAGTTAAGTGTATAGTAGCAATGAAAACAGAAGACAAAATAGAACAAAAATCCTCTTAGGTAAGCAGTACCACTTCACTGTATGAATAAGCAGTTTATGATCACTTTACCTCAAAAAGCATACAAAATAGATGTAGGAGTTCATAGGAATGTCACAAAAATAAAAAAGGGTAGTGAGATACTTTCCTAAAATCACAAATGAAAAGTATGAGGACCCTTTAGCATTGGGAGAAGAGTCAGAGAGAAGATGAGAGGAAGAGTTTTACAAAATAGTGAACAGCATAGAGAAGTTAAAGGAAGAAATCATTTACCACCTTTCCTATATCACATGAACAATGAAGTACATTTAAATTTGAGAAAGTAAACAGTTCCCTTGGTGTTGCTTTTGATGGCTTTTAACCCAGCGGCTTACTAACCTACGAGATTCATTACCACAAAGTCTCTTTGGAGTCAAAAGCAAGATTGAAAAAGCCATCTGACATTTATTTTGATAATGATAAAAATTACCGTTCATTTGGAACATCTCTAACAGACTTTTTCAAGGGGTGTGGGTAAACCCTCGGGCTTCCTGGCAGAAGTCTAAACTAATTACTTAGGGTCAAGAAGAAACTTCTTCTCTTGGCAGGTCATCCCACAGTTGCCCACTAGAGGGTCTCCAGGGTGTTCCTTGAAGGCATCTGGTCTTGGTCATCATTAATAGCAAAGAGAGGCCTTATCCAGGATAATCATTCCCTTTTCCCCACGTATCAGTATATTCCCACATGCAAGCCCTTTGCAAATGTCTGTATTTCACAGGACAGTCTTTAACTGGAAGGGGAAAGGGGAATCTGTTTGTCCCTCTGTCTGATTTTACCTACCCAGTTCTACAGGCTCGGATCAGAACAAAGAGCTGTGGGGGGAGCGAGGGGAAGACATAAACCAGGAGTAACAATCCTGCATCCCTTTGCAGAGATTTTAATGGTATATGTGTGGAAAAGTAATAAACGGGACATAGCCCATTAGGCAAGAACAAATTTTCTTCTCATAATTTTATCTTTGTTTAATTGAATATTTAATTAGTATAAATATGAAACTAATTTTTTTATGTGTTCAGTACATTTAGCAAGAAGTGTTGATCCTGGTCTGCATCTTGAGAGGCATTTATGCAGACACGGACAGCAGCCATGCCCTTCTTGTCCCCTTCTGTGTGCTAATAGAAGTGAGCGGGTCATTTGGCATTAGCAAAGGAGTAACTTAGCATTTGCACTGAGCTGAATCTTGCCAGACTGTGTGCATATTGGAGCCAGTAGACAGCGGCTCCTTTCACGTTGATGAATGGCTTTTTTCAAGCGTTCTGCTCCCTAGTTATGAGAAGGGTGACCCGGTCAGGAGACGACTTTATGAAGCTATAAAAAATGTATGTCACTTCGGACTCTCTAATGTCACGGAAAAAAAAGGGAGAGAGAGGGAGAGAGAGAGAGGGAGGGAGGGGAAAAAAAAAAAATCCTATGCACAAAAAAATAGCAGGGTAATAAGCCTGTTTTCAATGCTCTAAATAGCTTTCTGTCTATAGCCTCTGTGTATCCCTGTGAGCTGGGGCTGCCGCTTGCTTCAACAAAGCAGCGAGGGTTTTGTGTGTGTTTAAAAAGGTTGATTCTCTTTGCCTTCCTATCACAGTAAATGCTTATCATGATGACAACAAGGCATTGGGAACGCAGGTCGGGTGGCTGTTACGTCGGCTGCTGTGAAAAAGCTATAATGCGCTGTAAAAAAAATAATGTAATCCACTCAAGGTGGCTCTGACTTTTAAGTATGCAGAACAGCTCGGGAGAAAGGCACCATAAAAGCAAAGTAGCTTTGAAAGGTCCCTTTCATCTAATATTTTATAAAGTATTTTCTCTGTGTCACAAAGAATAAAAAGTAAAGGGTTGCCAGGTATGTTTGCCCCCATGCCTTTGGTTAATACTCTGGAGTTTAAAGATACTGCCATGTAGGTTTTAACAAAGACGGCCCTCTGTAGGTCCATAATTTAGCATTCATTGAATTTTCTCATTTCTTTTTAGGCTTTGATATGCATATTTCATTGCATTAGATGCTTCCCCCTCCCTCATGCCCCCTTCTACCCACCTCCCAGAGATGTAGCACATTTTATAACTGATGTTAAAATGTTAATTTGCACAAGGTAAGTGGCCCAGAGGATTGAGGGCAGAGGCCTTTTCTTTATTAGGATTTCAATTAGTCACGGGCCAAGCTGGGAACGCCCAGGTTCTGGGTTTGAACGCCGCCCTTGCCAAAGCTGAGAAGCAAAAGCTCCTGAACTCCTAGACCCAACCACTGGTCTGCTTTCCTGTTTTTACTGGTGGGATTTCCAGTTCTCACCCCACCCGGCACTGGAACAACTTGCATCACAGTAGAAACAAGACTAGCTGTGAGTCAAGTGCCAGGCTCAGATAAATCACAGACATGTCTTTGTAGAAACTTGGAAACCTCTGTGGTTTTTTGACAAGCAAAAATTGGTCTGGGAGGAACACAAATCAGCAGGATTCAATAACAGCAACATGCAAGTCAGCGTAAAATGGGCGGAGGCGACACAGAAATGTTACTTGCACCTTTCTGGTATTCTATGGGGGCACAAAATGGATGTAGCCTTAATTCATTTAGAAGTCCCTGGAGACTGAACTGAGTCCTAATGAAAGTTCCCATTGAAGTTAATGGACCTGATTCTCTTCTCATTGCAGGGAGTAATTCTAATTAAGTCAATAGAGTTGCACTAGCATAAAACTGGTGTTTGTGAGAGGACTAGCAGGTCTTGGGAGAGTTGAGCCTCCTAATGACAGGACTAAAATTGGACCCTGAAAATTCGAATCACTCTTGCACCAAAATAAATTCAGCGTAATTGCATCAAAACACATCCAGCGAGCAGTGGCCTAAATTCTGTAGGATTGTTCCTTGGTCATAACTGTGTAATTCCATCCTCTTCCATTTGGAAGCAAGACTAGGATTTTGCTTTCAGTGGATGGAATATGGAAGGAAATAACAAGTCCAGAGAAGGGAACATTTTTACTTTGATTATTGCCTATTATTATTTTCATTATTCTTGACTTTAACCAGCATATACTTAAATAATAGCAAAGCCCCTTCTTGAAGGAGACAGACCTCAAACAGTAAGGCCAGTGGAAATCAAAGGAAAGCATAGCGACTACTTCCAAAAGCTTCCTATCTGTGGAAATGCATAATAAAGTATGGGACAGTGGGGGAGCTTGCCCTGACATCCCCAAGACTGTGTAACAACCTGTGACAGTGCTGGCTGTCACCACCATAGCATCCTGCCTTAAGCCCAGTGGCACTTCTCACACCACGGGAGAAGGGAGAACCATAACCTAGCATCAAACTCAGTGGCCCCCTTCTCCTGATTCATCTCAAGAGCAGATGACCCTCACCCACCTGTGTGTAAGGTGGAGATAGTCAGTGGCAGCAAATCCCAAGAGAGCTATTTAAAGCCATACTCCTTTTTTTCCTCCCATACTTTTGTCCTCTGTAAGTGTTTAAGCTTGGTAATGCATAAAATATATATTTTTGCAAGAAAAAAAATTTCCCTCCATTTAAGAATTTATTAACAATTTACATAATTGCTTAAGTAATCTGCATAATTGACAGAAAGTTTAATTTGACCCTAGTTCAAATGCAACACTTATGGTTTTAAATTGAAATGGGTATAATTCATTTATGAGAGTAATTAAGCCATAGTGTCTAACAAATACAATGTATGCTGCCTGAGGCCTTCAAGGCCAGAACATGCTATTAGGATGTTTTATTTAAATATGTCAAATCTGTTCATCTCCAAAGCCGCCTGCGTTAAAATATATCAAATGTCTTACTTGACCTTTAAGGTGCCCTACTGAAAACAGGGCATTAAAAAAAAATAAAATAAAAAAATCACAGGCTTTTCTGCATGCCTAAGGAAAGGCAGGAGTAGTGGAAGGGAGACCAAGGGAGGGGTGTTCTGAATGAGATTATCATACCTACCAGCAGCTACGTGGCTTTAAGGGGCTGCTTTTCCCTTCGTTAAGGGAAATCCAGTGCTGTGTGCAATGCCAGCACAAGGCTATTCCCAACCATGTAAGCCATCCAAACAGAACTTAGGTGGTGCAGAAGTCTTTGTGTTGGCCCTCTGCAGACACAACTGGAAATCCTTTGGTTTGTCTGAGACCATGCAGGTTCTACTAATGTGAGCCAAGATAGAGGAGGCAACCTTCAAATATCAGAGCTAGACAGTGGTCTCCTTTCAGATCACCCTCCTTGAGGATGGCTATTCAAGGTTACAGCCATCCTTTAAGGGCAGATTTACTAATCCTTATTCTGGTTGACTGATGCTTTCCTTCAGCTTTATACCTGTTGAAATTCTGGCTGCCACTCAAGGTCCTAGACTGACTATTAGTGTTTGCATTTTCCTATATTTGAGTGTATGGAAGTATGTGGAGTCTAATCAGTTGTAATCATTTTGTCTTTGAGGTTGGTAAATAAGAGCCTGGCTAAAGTTGCTTCTGAACAGCAGGTCCTAAATCTGTGGACATGTAGTAAGTTTTTAATGCAGACCACCCTTTTTCTGTAGGGCCATGGTCAGAAGAGTTAAGAGTTGTCTTGAGAAGGAAAAGTGGTGAAGACGTGTTCAGCAGGAAGAAGAGCTTTTATTTTGTTTTGGGATTTTTTATTTTTGCCACGTTGCTATGCTGAGATCCCCATTGTGGGCCTATAATTTCCCAGGGTTTAGGTCTGGGGCTGTGAACCTACACCTGATTTCATCTGATTCTCACGTTGGACAACTTGGCTGACTCAGCCCCCAAATGCAGTTCCAGACTTGCTGGAGTATAACAAAACCTCAGCTCCTCAGTCATTTCAACAAGTTGCTAGTCAGGTAATAAAAGGCTGATCATTCTTTCTTGAATGAACACCCAGTATCATCAGGTAAAAAAATTCCTGGCTATGCAGTACATGCTATAACTTCTGATCTTTCCTCTGCGGTCAGAAGAAATGGAGTATGAAGCAGGACTTTGCTTTTTTCCTCAAGAGGCATGTTCCTAGTGTATTCCAAGGCAGACCTACTCACTTTTCTAATTAAGATATGATGTGATATACATTGGAGAAAGAGATGAGATGCAGGATGAATGTATGCCAAGTAGCTATCTCAATTACCAGTCATGTAGATTAAAACTGTCTGATATTAAGGAATTTATTAAATGTCTTCCATGAGCTACAAGAGTGTGCAGAAAAGCAGTTTTGCCCACTCCTGGGGTTGTGTCACTGGTTTCATGATGGATGGTGTTTTTATCCAAAGTAGCAGCCTCAGAGAATGAGGGACATGAAAAAAATTCAGCTTTCATTAAAACCAAAAAAAAGTAGAGATGATCCAATCACAACAGTTCAGCAAATTACCATGAGTCAGCTAAGCAGCAGTAACCATCCCTGGGAATGCTTTTATCTGGAAGCAAATGCTGGATTATGTGGTATAGCTCAGTTTACCATGAAAGAGGGCAAAGGGAAGTGCATTATTTTGCACGTATCCTCAGCAGAAGAAAGCACTTCCAGGAAATCACTGCAGCTCAGCTGGTGCGTGGTAACTTGCTATAGTTCCTTAGTAGCAGGTAGGAATCATACATTTCTATCCTATTTGCAGGCATGATGTATAATTGGAAAACACCACCGTAGTTAATCCTAAATAAATAAAGCCCATTAATGAAAGCACATGCTTATTGATCAATTGACTGATTGATTTTTCAATTTAGATTAAGAACTAATCAGCTAGTTATCTTCTTTCCCCACCCCTAAAATCCAACTAAGTCATGACTTCAGAATGATTTTCTGAGAAATCAATATTAGGACAAGAAAGAAGAAGTGCCCAGTTATCTAATGAGCCCAAATGACCATACATTCTTCCAAAATGTTGGGAGTTTTACAGTCAGTCCGTGTTGACAGAGCCAAAGAAATGCTTACGAGGACCTCAGAGAACAGAGCTGAGCCCCAAATTTTAGCGACAAAAATATCCAAATCTCTCAAAGTGTTGTTTGTTAGGTCATTGGGTTGTCTTCAACGGCACTGGTCTGATATAAATGGGTTAAGAATGTCAAAGCCAGTATCATGTAAGCAAGGGAGTTCATCACTGTTTTAAGGAAAGGTCACATTTAAATGTCAGAAAGGGTTGTGTTTCTGGTACTGTGTTTATAATAAATGAGTGGGATTATTAAATCTTTCTGTTAAAAAAAGAACTCCAAGTTTTTGCTAGTGTCTGGTCCCACCTGAGAGGAGACTCTCTCTGGCTGGAAACTCTCCAGGTGACATTTAGAGCAACCTGGGAGTGGGGAGAAGATCAGCAGAGCAAGAAAGTGAGGGTCCCAGGGCATTTCCTAGAGGATTCCCATCACAACCACCGGGTCAGCCCGGAAAGACTGCTTGGAAAGTCTGCAAGGCAAACTGACCTCAGCATAAAAATTAGGCCATCACACACATCTCTCCGAACATCTTTGATTCCAGAACATCTGCCCAGAATCAAGCACCACCAGTGAATTACTGATCATCATTACTGATCTAATAATAATCTTATAAATAATACATTGCCCTCAGCTTCAGGCAGCCAAGTCGGCAGCATGAAGTACTACTAACCCCAAAGGCACAGATCTCTTCTGAAGGGCCTCAGTTGAGCTTGTACCATCAGTTAAAAGTGCATGGGTTTCACAGCATTTAATTGCCTGATTTGCAGTTTCCACATAGACATCTAGATAGCAGTTAGACACTAGGTAGCATGGAATACTTTTACATCTGTAGTAGACAGGTTATTTCTATAATAATTAAAGAAAAACAGCATAAAACTGTATACAATTATTCATTATATGGAAAACCCAATAATATTTATTGGTTTAAAACAACAAAACCAGAGGTAATTTCCTATACTATGAAGGTTTAACGAAGTCTTTAGTTATGAAACTCTAGTTCCAGTTTGATTAGAAGAGCAGGTCTGTGATTAAATCAGTCAATTGATCATCATTCAGCCTATTTCTTTCCTAACATTGCTGGCTAATTTCAGCAGTTCATATTTACCATTTTAGACTACATCAAAGCACTGCAGGGAACAAATCTGTGTGTGAATGTATAGTCTGTTGCCATACATTGGTAACTCTCCACCTTGCCATTCTTAGTCCATGCTAAGCATAGCTTTATCAGGATAAAGCTCAGTATAAATTAAGAGGGGCTAAATGGGCATCAGCAGGTTAGACCCAGCTTATTAAAGTCTTGTTCCTTGTAACATTTTGCTTGTCCCCTGGAGAAGGTTCCCATGTGAACATGGGTTGGACCCTCACCAACAATTCACTGAGGAGCATTGTAACTAGCTTCACAGGTATCCTGGCAGAATCTGCCTTGCTTGCCAAAGCTTTCCAGGTCAAACAAGGTGGAGGTTAGTTTCAAATACTTATGAAGACCAGTCTGGTATATTCCTGAAATATTTTTAACATGTAAGTAGCTCCTGCCTCACTTAAAACCTGAATGAAGGGCTTTGCACCAAAAGTTTAGAGACACTGGGAAAGAAGTCACCCTTAACTATATTTCAAAAGCCATCCACACTTAATGTCTGAGAGACAGATTCTCCTACCCTCTTTTCCATAATGCGTTACTCCAGGAGAAACACATTGAAATCTGTAAGGCTACCAAGGAGTTGATGCTGTGGGATGGGATAGGAAAGGCAGAGGATAAACTGAGAGGGAAGAGGTCATAGGAAAACTGGGCTGACTAAAGTAAAACTTCAGGAAGAAAACACCCTGAAGATTTACTCATTTATTTTCTCTCTTTCATTCCTGTTTTTTTTTTTTTTTTTTTTTTTTAAATAATATTCTTTGCTCAGGCTCTGGCACATTACTGTGTATTCCCACAAATAATTGTAAGGGCAGCTGACATCATTTAGACATCAAAATACCTGATAGGGCATTTAGATGTGCAAGTGACCTTAAATACACACCCTGAGAGTACAGAAATGGAAAGAGCGCCCTAAATTCTGGCCTCTAGAGTTTAAGTGTAGGTGATTCTGTATCGTTTCATTTGAAGTGGTTCTGGCTGGGCTTGGAATTTGCATCCCTGCACCATCAGAATGGCCTGGAGTTTCTTAATTACCAAACAAATGGAGAGTAGCTGCTTGATTTTGACAGGTCCTTTGTGTATCATTCTTCACAGAACATGAATGATTAATGGAATTTTCCCAACACAGTCAAAGTTGTTTACTGATGGAATTAAAGCTGAAATTGGCAGTGCTCTTTAGGGAGGACTTTTTCTATAATGTCACCAGAGCTGCCAAGCTCTCCTAAAAAATAGGAACAATTAGTGATGGGTCAGAAGGATTCTGGGTATTAAAAGATTTGGTTCTCTCCAATGCAAGTGAAAAGGGGGGTGGATTGGTGAAAAACTACAAGAATTTAAAATAAAAAACAACTAAAGCCTGTTATTGATTACTTTCTTTAGGGAGTAATATCCTTGGACCCAAGTTCTGTGCATGAAAGGGAAAAAAGTTAAATTTCAGTGTTTGAAGATATGAAATACATAGAAGAAACTAGATAAAGGAAGGCAATGTTCAACTCTTGCTGTTTAAGTACTTCTCATGGGACAAACAAACATGCAAACTCAGATGGCCTCAGTGAGTATGGGCTTCACACTGGCAACACAAGGGGACACTTTATGTGTAGGAGTCAAACTTGTGAGGCAGATAATTATCAAGGGGTGGAAGCGCAGCATAGAAACTGCACAGCCAGAAGAGCTGTGTGTAGAACATGGCATTTGTGGCTTTGTTGCCATGTTGAGCTTTTGAAATGCCTGGAGAAACAGCTCTCTGGTGCAGAAGGCAACCATTACTGGAGGACTTGCAGTGTCTTGTGAATCTTGGCTTGTAGGGAAGGTTACAGGACTGCTAGATGGCCTGAGGAGCTGTTGTCACCAGAAATGTACCAATACAGACTCTGGGGATTGGGATGTGCAGGTGAAGGAGATGGAAAATAGCCTAGTGGTCCTGGCATATGAGAGCATGAAAGGAAGCTGACTGCAGTGAGTCAGGCAGACCTGCAAACTAAATAATCTGGAATTATTCTGAACATATTCAAAAGTATAGTTTTCCCCCTGTATTTTCATCATTTGCCTTCTTGTCCCCTTACATTGCCAGATTTCACAGGCAGAAAAATTTGTGGGAGTAATATCCTCCCATCAGCAGTGGTTCATCTGGGACACACTTACGAAGTTCATAATAAAGGCAAGCCCTACAGAGCGTGCTCAATGTTTAAAGTGTTTTATGAACAACCTCACACCAACCCCAAGAGATAGTTAGATAAGCATGTGATTTATTTTTATTCCCATTTTCCAGATGGAGAAAAAATGGTGAAGTGACCTTCTAAAGGCCGCAGGAGGAGTTGAAACTGAGATGAGATCAAGGAGCTCCTGACTGCCCTGCCTGTGGGGAAAACATCAGATTGTTCTGCATCTCTCTTCTGCATCTATTGCACTGACAAAGGCCTTTCACCACACTCATGCAAACATGTCTACAAGATGGATTTTTATGACTATGGTGGAATCTGGTAGACGGCCAGGACACTTTGGTTTTAGGCTGTCCCATATCATACTTGCCTGATGTGCTTCTCTCTCCTGCCTCTAAGCATTTTTCAATAAACAGGCAAAATTATCCATGAGTGAGGCTGCAAGGGACAGCACAGAGCCAGTGAAGTCAGATACCTCCCATGCTTGTATAGTTAGCAGCAAGTAAATATAACACAGCCCTGCCCTTCCTCTTCTAATGAAAGTGGCTCACCACCATGTAGGTGATCAGCTGCCAAAGGAGATTAATCTCCCCTTTTAGCATGTGTTTTGGGGTTGGAAAGGATATCAGTTGCTTTAGTGTGTTTTTAACATCATCTAAAGCATAGCCAAGGGACATAATCATACCCTTGGGAGAGCAAAGGTACAATATGTAGCTAAGTGCCTCTAATCCACAGCAGCATGATTATCTATTGATAACTGCCTCCTCCCCATTAGCTGTCCTACCGATCCAGAGTTTGGTTAAATGAATTCAGCATGCCACGGCCCAGTAAGGAACGGGTACTGGGGGTGTCAGGGTGGGGGAAGGTTAACTGTTCTCTTTTGTTTTCTTCTCTTTTAATGCAAAAAACTGGCTAGGTGATCTCCAGATATGCACAAATACTGATGCCAGATATTCTCTTGCACAGACAAAAGTAATATAAGTACAAAAGGGAAGGCTGGGGTGGAGGAAGGGGAAATGGCTGGGGCCAAGAACTGGGAGCCAATTCTTGCCGTGATGTACTCTTACTCCTTTGTGATCCTGGGTAAGCTTCTTAGATTAAATTTAATAGCTAGGGCTGGGTCCAATGACTGATGCTAATTAGNTCCTTAAGCACAGATAATAGATGGTGAGTCTGGTCATACTTGCAATGGAGCTATTCAGAGTTATTTGCACTACACCATAATAACCTGAAAATTAAAGTTCACATGGCACAGCAAGGTAGTACAGGTCCAAACCAGGTATATACCACATAGTCATTTGGTTTTTGCCATTCCCTCACTGGGAATTAAACTCTGAGAAGAACAAATGTTTTTACTTTGTTTGAAAAGCATCTGTGGAAGATAGAACCTCTTAAAAAAGCAAAAAGCAAAAAAACAACACCCCAGCTTATTTGTTCATTCATCATATTTTTCAGGCAACTGGTCTCTTGAGAAGCCTCCAAACAAATAGCCAGGAGTGAGTGGTGGGGAGAGGAAAAATATATATGAATTCTTTCAAGCAAGGTACATCTTGGAGCTACCTAGTCCTTCTACTGGAATGTAACCTTCATGTTCTTTCCTGATGCTGGCAAGGGTGGAGTAGCAGTTAGAGAATAAATCAGTTAACCTGCAAAGGCATGGAGTCTACTTGAAGAAATCAAAATTCCTTTAAAGAATGGTCTGTTCAGCCATTGTAAATGTCCTTGGAGTTCAAGCACTTCTATATCATTCATTTGATCATGAGACTGCCTGGTTCTTGCACTGTTTTAAACTGTGCAGAGCAGATAAACATCAGGTACAGTAAAAGAAAACAAAAATTAAAAATCAATTGACCACATGCCCAGGCAATCCTTTACCATGGACTGTACTTATTTTGGCTAAAGATGTACAAGGAAATTTTTATTTTTTTTTAAAATGCCCCAGAGGGAAAAAGCAATTAGCAAGACAGTTAAAAAAGCAACCACAACACCCTGGCTAAATGGAGACATTGCAAAAAAAAAAAAATCCAAATAATTTGATTGCTAACAAAGGAGG
>VYZX01008729.1:432203-532203 GCA_013401335.1 Brachypteracias leptosomus
CATTGCAACCCAACAGTCCCAGTTCTCAGATACACTCTGAAAAGACCCAATAGTCAAATTGACATAACAGGGCCAAGGGTCTGGGCTGGATTATGTGAGGCTTTCACTGAAGTAAAGTGGGAGGTGACTTGACTAAAATCAGAAGGAAATGACCATTTTATACTTTGTGCATGATCCTGTGCAACACAACTCACAAGCATGCTCAATATGAAGACATTTAAATGATTGTCTGATGAGCTGTTCTGACATCGGAAGGGAGCCTCAGGACTTCATAGGAATTCTGCAAAGTTCACTAGTGAAGCAGTGATTTTCTTCAGCGAAAGCCACCTAAAGTTCAGAATCCATCTCTTTAAGCTTGGCTCTTTTCACCACCACAGAGCCTGTTTGGTAGTACCTGGGAACCACCAACTTTTGTCTTATATCAATTCCTGCATGGGAATGGCACCTCTCTAAGAGCCATGCTGGTAAGCAGGATGGGCACATATTCAGAGCAAGCTACTCCCAAATACATCTGAGCCACTGACTACTCATGGGAGGTGTTGCTGTTACCAAAGCCCTTAGATTTTTTCATATAGTTCTGATGGCCAACATTCACCTGTATCCTCATCTCAGAGTTGCAGCAATTCATGAGTCCTCAGATCTGGGATGATTTATTGATCGATTGAACGAACAAGATTGTCCCTGCTTGTACAGATTTTAGGCACTCATAGAAAACAGAAGAACCCTGTGAAGTCAACTATTCCATGTTCCCGTAGTGGAGTCCAGGTATTTATATCACAAAGTTCACAACTAAATACTGGTAAACATTGATAACATTACCACACTCACTGGAAATAGCCCATCATCTATACCTCCTGATAAACACCAATATATGCACCTGCAAAACATACTAAAAATTGACAGCCAGACTTTAGAATTACGACCTCTAGGACCTCTCCACACACACACACACAAGCAGCAGATGATTTCAAAAGCATTTGAATTTTTAACAGGGACACTGCATTAACACCGATTCCCCAGGCACAGAGGAGAGCAAAATTCATCAGGTAAGCAGCTAGTTGGGGTCTCTCTGCTGCCTCATCTAACACCACACGCATGCACGGGGAAAGGAGTCATATTTAGCACACCACAATTTACCTGCATGATTAACCATCGACGGTGTTTTTGGATGTCTAATCAGATTATACTGGGTTTATGTACAATTTCCTAAGCAGGCCGACTGATAGATTGATCAAGGGTAGATGGGATCTGACAGCAGAATATTATGGCAGAATTCTTCCGGTGATGGATGAGCCCACCTTGACACAAACTCCAAAGCTTCGCCTCTTAGTAATAAATCTCAGCATGAAGTCATCTGTCTCTGACCTGAAGCTCGAAATCAACGACTCAGGATACTGAAGTTTCATCGTCTTTATGAACATTTAAGTTGGCTCGATGGCATAAATACACACCTCCCGCATTCAATCTCTTTAATAGTGGCAGGCCTTATAATGTTGTTTTTATTTATTTTTTTTGTTTTATAAAAGGTAGCGACTCGTAACTGATTTTCTCACCAGCCAAGGAGATCGCTGCTAATAGATTACATTCTGCATGATGCTTAATGAGCCATGATTGGGAAAGGAGATGGGAAATGGCACTTTGGATTGATTTAGCAAGGATTCAGTGGAGGCAATGCCACAACTCCACAAATAGCAGCAGGTTTTACGTGGTGTCATAGAATTATATAACAGGCACCTCAGGTAAAGCCTTCAAAATGCTTTGCTGGCTTGGGAACTTAACTTGCATTTTCAAAAGCCAGTTAAAGGCAGATTCTGAAAAATATGGCTAGTTACCCAGAGGGGTTTTTAACAGCAGCATTGTGAGTAACTTTCAACAGGAGATGACCAGACGGACTCAAAAACCCAAAAGAAATTTTCCCCCAAGCCCACCTGAAAAATTCCCTGCATACTCTGGGACTCTAAAAATTAAAATATCTTATTCCTTGCTTGTAAACCACATTATTCCCCAAATATATGAGGGTGCAATGTGGTATTCACAACATCTGGAATTAATAATCTCATTTGCCTGGGACATCCAAGGCCACTGATGACACTGTGACCCTGTTTCTTCATGGAATTTAAGTACCTAATTTTTATCAATTTCAGCAGGAGGTCAAGGCTTAGTTCCTTTTGAGAATCCAGGTGTGTGAGTCCTCAGATCATGTTTACATGCATTTGTAATGTGAAAATGTGAGGTTGTGCAACAGAAGTCCTCTAAGCTCCCTGTGCTTGGTAGACGTCCTGGGTACCCACTAGAGCTCGCAGAATTAATTGAGTAATGCTTCCAGGTGACCTCCTGCAGACATTTTCATCTGATGGAGCCAGGAAATGGGGTGGCTAATAGACCATTTTGGAGTATTGTAAGATCATGGCAATCCCATATTTAAGGAGGTTAATATAATACTAATTGGGGCTTGGGTGAAGAGTTCATAAAACAGACAAACCCACCTGAATTTTGAGAGCTTGAACAGCCACATCCTTAACCTATATTCACTACTGCTTTGAGTGGTTTTGCTCCTTAACTAAGAAGGAAAAGAAGTATCAGGAGATTGCTGTAATTGTCAGCTTTTTCAGACTAACCTTCTTGACTGCATCTTCTGGGTTCACCATGGCTGATAACATACCAATGTCATGGCCAATGAGAAAAATCAACTTGTAGGACCAAATTCACCTCCTGACTGACTCTAGTAGACCTAACTGCACTTGGAGATTTTATTCCTGTTAATATCAAAGTCCAGAAATTGACAAAGCTGTATTATTGTCAACCCCTGTAGTGAGGCTGGGAAAGTAGGAATAACAGTTAAGTTAGACCTGTGTGAATAATTCATAGGGAATAATTTATTTGATGAATTGACCTCCTTACTTTCCCCCCTGCCCCGCTCACGGTCCTGTCCACAAGCAGCCTCTGATTTTCTCTCCTCTGTTGTTACTCAAATTGAAAATATCTGCTGAATAATTTCTGAGGATAATTCTTGTTCTGCAAATTTGTCCCTGAGCAGTTCACAGTGAACATTTGGTATCTGAAATCCCAGTGCTAGCTAGACACACAAATCTCATGGTGTTATTCCTGTTCTTTGCATACAGAGGATGTACATTCAAAACAGTGTTTTCCACTCTGGCTTTTGGTAGTTACGAGTCCTTTAATGTAGTTTTAATCTCTGCAAGGCATGTATTTGATTTTAAGGTCTGAGTTTTGATTTATGTGAGAAAAATAATATGTACAAGGAAAGGAAACAACATTTTTCTTCAGGGATTTTCTTATAAACCTGGAGATGCCTCCCAGTGAAATCCACTAGATGCCCCATGAGAGCTCAGGAAAGCCATGAGTGAAGGGGAACAAATTCACATTTTAAAGAGGAAATACTTAGGCACCACCTATGTCACTGTCCAACAGGTTCCCATAAATGGGAACCCTCCTGACCCAGAGCCTGCCCTGGCAAACATGGAGGGATAAAAGGCACAGGGGATGCAACACAATCAGCAGATGTACAGGGCAAGGCAAGCGGCCCTGGACACCCTCCCCAGCTCCTGTCACCCTGGTCAGGAGGGCCACACAGGCACCTTCACTCCACCTTCAGAGCTCCCATTCCAGTTTCGGAAGGCTCCAGTGCTGAGCCACTCCTCGATTCCCTTTGAAGCACAATTGTTTGTGTGCTTGCTCCACTCATTATGGTCTGCACTCACGTAAGAGGACTACAAGACTGCACATCGACATTCAGAATCAGGGGGGAAAAGAAAGGGAGCAAGACAGAGTTAAAAGTTTCAGCCATAAAAGCTTTTGACACATCTTTCTGTCTCTTTCCGTCTGTGTAATCAATCTTCTAAGTTTCCAGGAGCGGCTGAGATTTTTAAAAACAGCTGTAATCTGTGGTCATTGATGGTGGAGTAGATTGTTTGCCAAACTATTACCATAACTGTCAACCGAAATCAGAAAAATAATCTCATTGTGCTGGACAGATGCCTTTCCTGCATTATTGATATAGTCACTCCAGAGTAATAGAGAAATATAAAGCATTGTTCTATTTACAAAAGGAGATTGGCCAAGTCCTTGAGAGTGAGCAGGAGGGACAGGCACTTAAAGGAAGTGAGATATAGTCAACTCAGTAAAAGTTATGTGTCAGGGTCATGTGGCCTCCATAGTCAGCAGTAGAATCTCAGTTTTCAATAGCTTTTCCTCTCCTTTCTCACTTTCAGATTTAGCTCCAGAGCTTAATCTCTGACTAAATGAGCTTTCCAGGGTTTAAATGCAGCACCATGGAATTTACCCAGCTTTTTCCCCTTTCCACCTCTCCTCTGGCTGCCAGCATGACAACCCCAAAAGCATCTCTGGGGCTGCTGCATTTCCAGAGTATGCAAAAGCACTGCACCTGCACCAGGCTGCTCTTCGTAGCAAGGCTAAACCAGGTCAGTGCTGCTCATTAGAATACAATACGGGAGAATTTTGTTTGCTCGCCATCAAGATATCTCCGAAGGCACTTTGCAAAGCAACGTACTAAATATGAGCATTGCAGCAAATCTTTAGGCAGATGGAGCAGCCAGCCTGCATTTAGCCATAGCGCCCACAGAGTCTTTTGCTGTTACAAATGTTTGTATATAGAGAGGAGCCCGATTTTACATTGGAATCTGCTACAGTGAACCGATAACCCCAAGTTCCCCATTTATAGCACAAATGAATAAATATCTATGTAGTCAGAGGACTGGAAGTGGGACTGGAGCTTCTATTTTCATTCGAACACCATGCAGGGGTCAGGCACCGTGAAAGTCCCGTGATCAGCTGAGGACAGGCTCTGGGAGATACATGGGCTCCTGTCCTTTTTTTTTTTCTTTAAGGTTTTATAATTTTAAAATTGCCTCACATTTCACTGCAGAGAAAAGTTTCTCTTCTCATCAGCATTTTGAAAACACAAAATTGGAATTTTTTTTTTTGGAGTGGGAATTATCTATAGAAGTAGCCCTCCATTTAACTTGAAAAGACAAATTAGCTTTTACAAAATTACAGCAGTTTTTAGCTTATTCTCATTCAAAAGCAGATATATGAGATGCTAGCCTCATTTTGGTAGCAACAAAAGTACTTTTCAGCATCTTAATGTTTTGAGGCAACACATGGCTTTCTTCTTTCTTTCTCACGACAGAAACATACAGATGCAATCTTTGTCTCCACAGAAAAAGATGGAATTAAAATCAGTTCATCAAATTTGGTGTAATGAGAATTATTGTCATACTATAAAAATAATTTAAATAACAACAACAGAATTGCTTTTACCCCAGTTTTAGTGAAACGCCTGTGAAAGAGCCACTCTAGTAAAGCAAATGGATCTTCTGGTCTGAAGTGTGAAATTCAGCAGTACATGAAAAAAAGCAGGTCTAATTGAAGGACAAATTCTTCCTGGGTGACCACCAGTCAATCAATAGCTTGGACCCATCACACTGACTGTAAAACATTTGTAGCTTTCAAATAAGAACAAATTATTGTGAGGAAAATGCCTGACTGCCTTCATGCAGAAGGACAAACGGTCTGTGGCCAGGAAATGAATGCATGAAGTGTCCTTGACACTGCATTTGTCTTGACACACGCTCTTCTGCTCTGAAGTTGTTATACTCTGGTTACCAAGATGTTCTGAATCCATTAGTGCATGTTGTGGACAAGAGGTTTGACCCAGTCCCTGGCTGCTTTACACCACTGCCTCACACCTACCTCCAGCACACACGAGCACACACACCAACATGCACACCAGCAGAAACCAAGCCCAATAATGTTTTTAATTGAAAAGCATAAATTTGGCCTGCTAAATCTATTAACGATTTGTTTTAATTAGGAACCCAGCTGCTTCCTGAGATTCTGCAGCCTGGGTTTCAGAACTTTAGCCATACTGAAAATGAGTCTCAAGTGAGTTGCTTCGAGTCTTTTCAGCTCAGTGCTTTTACAGACTTGTTGGAAGGGAGATGTTTTGAAAAGTTTCCACAGCGTGCCTGTCACTCCTCTCAGACCTTGGATGATACTGACTCAGAGAGGGTAAAACTAGACCTCCTTATATTCCAGTGCTTCCTCAATCCAGATGAAGTCTGCCTCGCCTTAGAGAGAGTAATTTTCAGAGAGGCTCAAATGGGACCAAACTAAAAATGTTTCTGCTGCCCCAAACCACCCTTTCCCTAGTGGAGAGAGAGCAGTTAATTAATCAGACTTCCCAGTAAGTAATATCACCATTACTTTCTTTTATCAAGTACCATGATAAAACTTGTCAAGTTTAAGGACCCTGTGTGGGGGCTTGGAGAAGCCAGGCAAGAAATGTCACCTTTTCTTTTAATCAGATCACACACACTCACGAACTTCTGGACACTTGGGCACTCACTCTTGCTAGGTTTGCATTGACACTATTAGCTGGAGGAGAAGCACTGGCTTTTGGCTGATCCTTTTGTAGACCTGTGTCAATTTGCAAAACCTTTTCAAGTCAGTGGTCAAAATACTTTGCCAGTTTCTCCTTTTCTTCCTGAAGGTGGGAGCCTGTGCCATGCAGGGAGTCATTTTTGCACTTGTAGATGAAGCTCAGTGGGGAAATGGAGAGGATTTGTCACTTGTGCATTTACAACTACAGAAGGCATCAGCCTTTCCCTAAAATTAACTTAGCTGACAAAAACACATGCTACATCAGTGACAGAGCACGGTCATTAAAAGCAAGGCGTCCTCCCAAGGAGCCAGGCAGAACCCACACAGCTAAAGCTTCTTCAAATACTATTTCATTTTTCATTAATGTTTTACCCATCATATGTTTACTGTTCCTCTGTGATCCAACCAATATCTTAACAGCCATTGTCCACGTGGAAATGGCAGTCATGAAGTTAAACGAGCTATCTATATGTTCTCTTCCACCTTCATTGTTTTGTCTTGGCTTTCCTGCTTTGTATCCCTTCAGTTTTTCCCTCTTCCGTATGACCCTATCTGTTATAATTCCAGTTTCAGAGGCAGGTACCCACATAACTACCTAAGACTCCAGCCCATGCAAAAACTTGTGAGAGAAGAAAGGAAAACAAAGTGAAGTGAGCGATGCATGTCACCAGTACACAGAAGTACTGGTTTCAACTGTATTCACTGTTCTTCATAGACTGATGCTGGCTTTGCTCCTGTTTAGATGCCCAGGAATGATTTCTCAGTATCACCCTCAGAATGGAGAGGAATTAGCTGCCTGATGGCCTTTTTTCTATCAAATCAAGAGATGAAAGCTGGCATAGGTTATCTTTCTCTTCAGCTTTGCTTCAGCTACTAAGAAAAACTTTTCAAATAGCTCAACTCTTGACCATATTAGTTTATTTTATCAGCCGAGCTTTGATGCACTGATAATAAACACATCATCAAAACTCTTGGACGTGCTCACTAATAATAAACAGAAAACTAAGCTCTCACTGAAGTTGATCAGAAAATGGGAAATGTTTTCTACAGAAAAAAGAAAATCTTCATAAAGTATAAAACACAGGCTTGAAATATTTTCATATGTACTCTCTACATTTCTTCAAACAAAGGAGAATTCCAGCTCCCTCAGACAGAGAGGGGACCTCTCAAAGTAAAAAGTTCCCCAATATAACAAGTTCGTGCAGACCAAAAGCAAACAGTCAATCCTTGGACTTTGCAGAGCTCCCTTGACCACTTCTGTGGGCACAGATTTAGTCTCTCAGTCCGCTTTTTTTGTGATTCTCTGATGTCATGTTTTTTTCTCTGGTTCTGATCAGGATCATGGTATTGCATGAAACTCTGACTGCATTAAAATTCTCTAGTCTGTGCCCAGGACAATGGAATCCTGAAATCTAAACATCAAATGAGAAAACCACAAGTATTGCCCCTCTGCTAACTACATTTTTATTATACAACCTCATCACATTTAAAGCAATCTTATGCTTTCAGGTACAAGGATATTTATTATGAGTTTTATATACTTAAGTGTATACTTCTGTAGAAATCTGAATTCTGTATTTCTCTAAGGTTAAGGTACAACCTAACTTTCTAAAGTACAACCTAAAGCTCTCCAAATGTAGATTTTAAAAATTTTTATTTAGCATTTCAAATTCTTAATCAAGTACACGAAAAAATCCAGCAAGGATGCTGTTATCTCCTCCTATTTTCTTTAACTGTTTTAACCTTAAACCATACAGTATTTTGAAGATGGTCAGAAAGCAAAACAAGGAATGACTTGACCAGCTCTGTAGCAACCCAGTGAAGCTCTGACTGACATGCTGTCTCTTTAGACTCCAATTTCTAACTTCCCAGGCCCACCTTAAATACCTAGGTGATGCAAGCTCTCCCTCATTAGGACACTGCATAGTTTTCTTAGCTCTGTCATGCACTAATGTCCCAGTTGCCCAGTTCTGCAGCTGCTGCTGGAGAAACTTAGTACACCTGTGAAGCCTGCAGCAATTTTGAAACAGGACTGAGGAAAACTGGATGTTGGAAGAGGCACTGAGTTAGGTCTTGGGTTCCAACAGAAACAAAGCTCCGAGTTACAGCACAGAGAATTAAATTTAAAACCTTCGCAAGTTTTCTTGTGCAGGGAGGGAAAGGGTTTGTACAGAGAAACTTTTCACATACACCACTGGTGAGAAGCTTCCTGATGACTTGGGGCTGGCTGAAAGCTCCTTTGCACAGGTGTAAACCCATAGCTGTGGGTGCCTAACTTACAAAAAACCTGCTGATTTGAGAGTTTTTGGAGGGAGTACCCTCCTTCCATATTTATTCCTGTGCAACTGCGTGATTCCCTCCTGCTAACATCCCCCTTCTCCCAAAGGGCTGCTCAGCCACCTTATCTTAAGTCTTTTTTTGGCTTGTTTACTAAATCTTCAGTCTGCTCACTGAGGGTTAAGAACCCTCAACTTAGGTATGATCCTTCACCACGTGCTTTGGTTCCAGGGTTGACACAAAAGTAGAAGAGCCCTTAAGCCTCAACAAGCAGTTCGAAAACTCGGTAAACAAGTTGGAGAAGAGAAACTCAAGATAAGAAGTCCAAGTATCCAGCCACACAGGCATGAAAAGCACTTTATGTAATATATATTTACAAAGAGGTTTTCAGTGACTTTATAGGATTTATAAGATGATTTATAGGATATGTGGTCTGTTGGGTTTTTTTTTATTATTCTCTTACCCCAACACAACCCTCACCAGTCAAAGCTAGGTTTATTGTGTACCCATTTGTCCACACTTATCTCAATCTTCCCAGTTAAATACTGAGCAGCAGTATGCAGAATTGCTTGTTTTTCCTCAAAAAGAACAAATGCCAAAGAAATTCAAGTAAATTCTTTTTAAAAATGTGTTTCTGCAACCTAGCAATATAAATGTTCTGGAGGTATATTGGATATAAACTTACATAATCTTGGGTATATTTAAAAGTTTCCATGGAAACCATTTCTTTGTCAAAAGAACAACATTGCTCTGGGCTATTTGCAGCCCACACCTACCAATGTCCAGCTCACGTATAGGACCCGGAGGCGACTGATGTCAGCAAAAGACTGATCTTGGCTGTTTTCAGTTTCTTAGCCATTGCAGAAGGTGCAAAGTAACATTCCTTCATTATCCACACATAGAGACAATAACAGGGAAGCAGTTCAGCTAATCTGACCCCTGGAAACATCCCAATGCCAGCCCACCTGCCTCCCCTTGCAGGGACCCTTCTGGTTGCGCCAAGTGTTTCTGTAAGAGGGAATGAGCGTGCAAGGTCTCAGCTCTCATAAAGCAAGGAGATTTGTTCTGCTTGTCACAGGTTTTCCCTCCAGAATAAGCTGCTCTTCTAATAAATGCTGCTTTGACAGCAGCGTTGCAGTTTGCCAGGAGCTGCTCCCAATGCAGTGTGCCTGCCTGTGCATCTGCAAAGGCATCTGCAAAGTTGCAGCCCTAATTCTCACACCATTTCCACATCCCCTCTTTTACCCCATTTTTCAAGACAGAGGGGAAGGGGGAAAGGAGAGAAGAAGTCCAGTCTGACCTTCCTCCTGCCTCTGGAAATGCTACAGTTTACAGGACCTGTACAGTGTCGCTGGGTTTCTAGCTGACAGCAGCTGGGAGTCAACAGCAGCCCATCTTATCCACTTCAGAAATGAGCCTTGGCTGATTGGACAAATATTTCCTATTTACCAGCTTCTCCCCCCCTCCTGGATAATTCTAGGGTTAATCCACTGCACCACCTCCTCAGCCCAGCCCCGTGATATTGACACTTAAGAAACACAGAGCTGTTTATATTTCATTGGAGAGCTCATACTATCAATTTTCACATTAGTGAGTCCAGCTATTGCTCTCTTCTATCGGGATCTATTGAGTGGTGGCAGTAGAGATATCCGCTGTAGTGAAGGAAAAAAAAATACTTAGCTGTCTGATGAAATGTTTTAAATGCATAGGGTTCACCTTGGGGTTGGCTGCTGCTCAGATTTTATCCATTAATAACACGCAGGGCTGCCACACTACTCTCCAGGGCTGATAGGAAAAATAGTACCACTTACAGATCCCCTGGTTTGCCTCGGGGAGAGTGCACCAAATGCAGCACATATCATACATTTCGGGGCTGAAATTTACTCCACAAGAAGAAAAAAAAAAAAACCCCAAATATTCTTTATATTAAAAAACAAAACCCAACCCTATTCTTGAAGCATAGACAAAGGGAAGTTGCCATGTAGGCCGGTAGTTGCAGACCTCAAGTGCTTTGCTTATGCTGTGAAACGCCTCTGGGCAAAACAGGGGTAAGATTTCAGTGTAAAGGGCCTTTTTTAGCTTACTGCTCTGCAGGTTGACATTTCACCCAGCAGGGAGAAAAATCTGAATTGTTACAAGAAGCCAAGCACGAAAGAGTAGGCTCTTGGTCAGCCATCATCTTTCCACCAAGAGTCTCATTTATTTATATATATTTATTTTTTTTCCCCTACCCTTGAAACAATTCACAGGAAAATGATCATCAGAATGAGAATTGTTAGCTGATTAGATTATTGTCGGCGTTCAGTACAAGAACATAGCCAAGTGCTCAAGGGTAAGTATTATTTTCATCGAGTGATGAGGCTAAGAAAGGATTCTGCACCCAATTCCCTCTACATTAATGATCTGAAGATATTTGGGTTGGGTTGCATTGTTTCCCCCTCTCTTTCAAAGTAAGCCACAGAGCTCTTTGCTGCCAGGAAGCGTTATTTAAGAATATGAGTTGCTTTTGTAAAGGGAAGGGCATAATTAGATGTTAAGAGCTGATTATTGTATTGTTCTCCACAGAGATTTGCAAAAGGAACTGCATTTGAAGAAAGAAGGGAAAGTATGTATTGTGCTTAGAAAGTGAGAGGTATCTGGTTTAAATATTCTTTGTCTCTGTATCTGAAAACTTTTTACAAGAGATGAGAAGTAACCAAACTTTCCATTGCACATTTGCTGCAAGCAGCCCGCTGACCTACAAGACCTGCTGGGGAAAGCTGGTACTAGAATTCCCACCCTAAAGACCAGAAAATCTCCCATCTCCTCAAACAGGGATCACTTCAACCAGAAAACCATGTTTTTTTCAAACTTTTTTTAAAAAGAGTTTTTTGAAACAAGCTGAACTTGCACCTGCACGCTGCTGTCTTCTGCTACTCCAGCCCCAGGGAGCTGTTGTACCTCATGCTTCCTCCCTTAAACACTCCAAGAAGCAAGATGTTTCTACCACGCAACTCTCAGATAAACCTTTGTAAGCAATAAACCCTTCCAAGTGGACAAGAACCCATCAAGCTCATCCAAACTCTGCAAACAAGGCAGGATATACTGTAGGCATTTAACCATGTTGCACCCAGAAGAGACCAAACTACAGGTAGATATCCGCTAAGAACTTCTCTACTCCATGCCACAGTACAGAGGACACATGGTTTCTAGTTGCTTCCCCCTAAAAATGTTAAAAACCAAGCTGACAAACCTCATGCTCTCCTCTGGAGGCTCCCAGCACGGTCTCTGGCAGATTGATCAGGGGAACAGGCAACACAGACCTTCAGCTGTTGCTGACCTCCATTTGATTTTCAACAGTGGCAGCTGTGAGGGGATGCTCAACTAATTTAAGCATTCACTTCTTTATTACTCTTCTCACAAAGTGAGAAGTGATTCAGCCTTGTTTAACACCTCCTGAAGCCACAGAGACGTCACCTCCTCAAAGCTGCCTCTTCCTCCTCAGTCTTCATTACATATCACGTTGGGGATGGAGTTTATCTAAAATATACCTTTACAGCTCAATTTCCTACCAGAAAAAAAACAGCAAGGCTGCCTATGCTCTAAAGGCTGCTGCAATGACCTGACCACCCAGCAGAAACTCAGCCCTTTGCTGGCTGGTTTCACCTCTACTTATGGAGTCTCCACAAGCTGTGATATTTAGGAAATGTTGTAGTTTTAAACAACTGTACTTCTTTTTAGCAGTTCCCAAAGAATTTGTCCTCTCTTTCTAGGACAGAAAATAGAGAGGCTACGATTAGGTGTTACAGCCTGCTCACTGTATCCTCACCCTTTTCCAAAGTTCCTCAAGGTATCTTATCATTAAAGTCTTTAAGACCCATTTTAAAGCTCATTAGATATTTTTTTTCCTATTACTCCTATCAGAAGTTTGCTCCAAAACCTCACAGATGTCATACTAAAAAGTTCTAATTCTTAAAATATAGGATTGTATAAAAGAGAAACAATGCCTCAATCTTCCTAGTCTATTTTCTATTGCTACATATAAACCATACTCCATAACACCTAAATATTTGCAGCTAAGCTACATATATAAACACAAAGAGGAAAGGTGTAAGAGCATCTGAGCCTTCCTGACCTCAGGCAAAATAATTCTCATAGTCCAGAATCATCCTTTTATAGCCCTTTTCCCTACCTTCTGTTTTACTCCATCAGACCACAGCTTTACCTGGAGAAAAGAAAAAAAAAATAAAAATGAAGCTCTTACATACAAGAAATAAATCAGTTTCACATTTTATCATACTTTGTCAAAAATTGACTTCTTCATGGCTGGCAAGCTCTTGGAACCAAAGCCTGAGCTGAAGCCACCCTTGATTTGAAGACAGGTGTCACAGTCCTTTTATTAATCTGCAGCAACAGCCTTTAGCTGTATCACAATTAACACACTCCATGTGCCAAACTGTAACGAACTTGCCTGTTCTCCCTGGACCTGCTTCCAGTCTGAGGTGAGAACTAATGAATTGTTGGGGCCACAGGAGGAAGACAAGGACGGGGAAGCAGAGGGGGAAGGAGAAGTGTACAAACATCTGCGTGTAGAGGACAAAGCTCCTCATTCTCTCTCTCTCTCAGGTCATGCAGACACTTTGTAAGGAATTGGCAACCGAGCCGCCCCTTTCCTTGCAATCACTCTGTTTAGCTAGGACTGAACCCAAATACAGTTTGTACAGGAGTTTGTTTGAACACATCCCTTCAATTTATTGTTGTGGTTTTGGGCTTCTTTTTTTTTTCCCCTTTCCTTCTATGCATCTTCATCCTTCATGGTTGATTTAGATTATGATGTAAACTAAGCGAACATGACACAGCTGCTCTCCTCAATAACTAAGGAGATGCCGGCTGCCACTCACCCCGGCGCTTTGGTGATTCACAGCAGGGCCTGTTGGGCTTATGGGGACCCTCTTTTTTGGCATCTGTCTGTACCATCCTCATGCAGTTTGCTGAAACAAAACCAATGATGTTAGCAGCATATGGGCAGCCAGAACAGGGGTCATTTACCTTATTTGCCAACAAAGTAAAGGACAAGGCCCAGTGGAACAGCAATATATTGAGAAGAACTGGCAGCACAGCAGCAGAGGAGGAAACCAGAGGCAGGAAGGATCTCAGGAGTCACCTCTGCCCATACGTCCCTTTCCCATGAAATGTGTAGTTCCTGAGGTTTGTTTGGACTATGTGATTCTAAGTTCTGTGAGTTTTGATCAGATGAGCTGCCTCTGCCAAACTAAATTCGTCTGGCTGAGGTGGACACCCCACCTCAGATGCAAAGGCTGACTCCAAACCTTGCTGAAAGCTGAGAAAGGTTTTGTTGACAATCAAATTCATGTAACAGCTAGCAGAAAATAAATCATTTCCATCTGCATGTGCTTGGGCTAATAAAGGCTTGGTCTGAAACTGGAGAAGCCAAAAATCTGCCAGGGATCCAATCTAATTGTATATCTAACCTGGCCAGAAATAAGAATAATTGGAAACCTCTCAAGTAGATTGTTCTTAACTTACTGGGACAAGCCACACACCAACAGCTTGCACAGTCTGACTTCTGCAAACAAAAGCAGTCTGGATAATTTTGGAGAAGACACAGAGCATTCAAACTTCCAGATTAGCTTTCTCTGTTCACTGCCAGAAAAAAAGTCAGGCACTTTTTTCTTCTGCCTAGTACCTCTGGGCATAAGGTTACAGTGCTGGGCATGTTTTAACATATAGGCTGTGCTGAAACAGAGAACTTGATGAAGGTGGTTAGCAGAGGAAAATATCTCTAAATAGAATGATGTCTGCAGAAACCAGGATGACAAATCCACTGTGATATGAAAACATATGTATATGGCATTGTGAATTTGAAAGGTTCCCCACATAGCAGACATAGTTGAAGTATTTATTACGATTCAGATTCATGAATAATGTCCTCCTTTTTGTTAGCAATTTTTGCCAGCAAATTAAATTCACTTGTATGTGTACTCATGATACACAGACATTCTCCAAAATTACTACCTCTCCTTTTATATCTCTTCAATGCTTACCTAAGTCTTCCATCCCTTTTACCTCTTGTGGTATCCAAGAACCTATATATTTTTATAGAACCCTTAATTTGAGGAGTTCACTATTTTCTAAAATTATCTAGGAATTTTAGGCTCAGAAAGTGTTATTTCTACTTGATAATTTTACCAAAATCTTTACACTTTAAAAATTATTTTGCTTTCTTGTGTGATTATTATAAAAATATTATTAAAAAGGGAGAAAATGTAGTTGTATATCTTGCTCAAGTTTATTTATATATAATCTCCTAAAAAATTTTAGTGTGTTGTCAATTGTATCAGGAATATACATTAAAATGCTTTGCCTTCCCTAAAAATGCGTGTCTCAATCTATGATAATCTGCCTGTACCTCTTGATTGACTAAAATCTTTAACAAATACTTTAAGTGTTTTTTAAAACAACAAGCAGAATTGTATATATGTAGGAAAAGTTAAAATGCTGTCAATAAGGGAGTTGGCTTTTTTTTCCTTACAGTTTAAAGCTCCACTTTCTAACTTAGATGCATAAAGAGTTGTGTTTTTTTTTCTGTCAGCTTCAGCGCAGAGAAACATTAAAATTCATCTCACCCCAAACCTTTGTCGGGAAAAAAAGATGTTAAATATCAGCAAATGGATCTGATAAGCTGCAGACTATTTCTGCTGTCAGAGAATGACTGTAGGACAAAAACACATGTTCAGGATTTGACATCCCTTGGCATCTTGTAAATAGCCTGCATGAATCCACACCTAAAAACTGCCAACACAAGCAAAATTGTGCCCAAGTTTCTTGTAAGTTAAGCAAGCAAAGCAGAGACATGAAACGTGGTTGGATTGAATATAGAAACCTAAAGACCCCCAAAACTGACCTTGAGATCATTTCAGCGAAAGATCTTCTCTGCACTTTTGCAGCGCCAGCCTGATTTGATGAGGAGCGTTTGTGTGCGCGCGTGAGGATGTGTGAGTGTGCAGGGCTGCAGAACAAACACTACATTAGGGAAAAAACCCAACAACTTGCCATAGAAGAAGGATAAGAAAAAAAGAACTGCTGAGTAATACAAAATAGACCATTCTGTTTTTTTTTTTAAAAGGTTTCATTCTTTAGAAGAAATGTGAAGTAATCCCTTGGCCTGCATTTCTAGCATCTCAACTCCACCCCTTCACTGAAAGAAAATCCTTTTTTTTTGTGATTCGTGATTCTAAGGAGATCTCTTCACTATCTGGATGGCAGATTTTTTTTCTGCTTTGTTTTTATCCCTTTTCTCTAAAAAGATGGTAAAAAGAAGGAAAAAGGGATATTTAGAAAGAGGAGGGGACCTTTTTCAAAACCCCACTTCTTCTGATACAGTGTTTGTGCCACAGATGCAGGAAGAGATTACTTCCTTTCTTTAACCCAACCCCCCCTATTTTCACCAATCTTTGGATGTTTTACAGAGCTGTTGGTCTTCCTTTCCCAGATTCAGGTTTGCCCACTGCCCAGCAGGAGTACAGCAAAGCTTCTGAACCTGACTGAGCAAGCTGGTTTTTCCTGAAAGCCTGGAGATTGTCTCAGCATTTGAGGGATGGATATTTTAGGGACTATCACAGTGTTAGTGATGACATCTTCAGGAAACAAAATCCACGCTGTGGTGTGAGATGTCACAGCCATGCTTATTCAAGTTACCTAACTGGGAGCACTTTCTGAACTTTCCCTGGGTGAATCCAATTTTCATGTCTCCTTCATAGAGGATCAACCTCTCTGTTGTCCATTCTGGCTTTAGGCCAGAGTTCAGAACCAGGAGGCTGGTCCCACCATCAGTGTGTCTGGGACAGTGGTGCAAACACATGGACAACGGGCTTCTTCCAACCTGAAAAGTGAAAAGGGAAATGGGATGGGGTCTGTGGAACTGAGAAAGGTTACTGAGAAGTCAAGTGCTATGTGCCAGGACACGGTCAGGCCAGGATCAGGAAGATGATTCTGTCCAAAGGACGTGGAACAGTTGGCAGCATGCCTCCTTCCCTCCTCTTCCTCTGAAACACCCCTGGAGTCAGGATGCTGGCTTCAATGACTCAGTAGTCTGCTTGACTGTGGCAGATCTTGTATTTCTGGAGAGAATCAATATAAACATTTTCTTTTGTCTTTCTCCATTTTTTTTTCCCTTTACCCATTGTAGTGCCTCTTATTTCCCTGTCTGCTGTCTGTCCCCAGCGCCAAAGGAAACTGTGATCCATAATTCCCAGTGCTGCCCAGCCTGCTATAAAACTACTCAATGTGAAACGTAATATGCAAAAAAAACTTCTTTTCATTTTTTTTTTCCCCTTTTCTTTTTGGCAGGCTCTGGAAAAGGCCTGTTTCCTGGCAGGAGAAAAAGCCAGCCTTGGCTTCAAGCAGCCACTGACAATTCCCAGCATATGGTAAGAGAGGGAGCTTCCGCCTACCCCATCAGGTAAGTGCCATCTTCCTTACTACAGCAATGATCGATGTCACGCTTGGAGAGTGCTGGCTACTGGGAGAGGAGCCAAGCGGCCAACTGGCCATTACAAGGGAACAGGTCAGGGTGGACAAGGCCTCTGGGTGAGGAAGGCATGCTAGCATAAGCATGCAACCAGGAAATGTGGTGTCTTAATGCACCATCATGTGCTTTGGGTTTTTGGCTCCACAATCGAGTTTGAAAGGCTTTTTTTGCTTACACTAACACTCGGGTTTAAGTGCTTTTGAAAGGTGAATTGGAGCTTTTTCTCATATTTCTTTCAGCTTATAGAGTGTTGTTTGGATGTCATTCCCTCTCTCCTTTTCTTTTTCTTCTCTTTTTCTTTTCTCTTCCAGTGTCTCTTCATGCTGTTTTTATAATGTCCTTTCTCTCTTTGCCTAGAAGAAGACCTGATCGCACATCCTTTCCAGCTCTGCTCATTGACTCCCTGTTGTTTTGGAGCAGTCCACCACAGGGGCAAGCACTAAGGCAGTCTCCTTAGAGTAGCCCCAGTTTTGCCCCATTTAGTCCTGGGAAATGATTCAGCCCCAGTTTGGCCTCAGGACCTCCTTCCCTAGCTCCATCTTGCACAGTGCTCTGCAGTGTAACGTGGAGGTTTGGCAACTTCAGAGCTGCGAACTGAGGACTGCATGCGGCTGCAATGTGCCTGGGAGGGGGACAAGGTCCTGTACTGTGATCCCACTCTTCACAAGAGGGTCCATAGGTCAGGGGACAGGGCAAAGAGCAGGCTCCAGCCCCCTTGGCACTTCCATGAGATGGGCTCTGTCTCTGCCTCTGTAAGGCAGGTCTGCTCCTCAGACTCCCAGTGCAGATAAGCACCTTCAAAGCCCCATTGAGCCATTAAGACCAGGTCCTCAGCTGTAAATCAAAGCAGCTCCATAACGTTTTTTTCCTCTCACCTGAGCCCTGACCTAGAGGGACCACATCTAGTGGAAAAAGGGTAATTCATTCTCCATGCTCACTCAATCCATAGACCCTCGGCCAAGGATGCTGATTATTGCTAACCGGGGTGCTGTTTTTTATCATACTGGCAGGGCTAAGAGAGCCCTAACTCATTTCACATAGAGCTCTGAATAGCCATTGCCTGGTAGAAAGTTTTGGTGAGACCAAATTGAGCTGTTCTCCATTTATCCTAATGAGGACTGTGCACTTTGCAGCTCATTCTCCAACACGGAAATAAACTGTCAGTGGCTTCTCTTCTGGCACAGATTGATCTAATACAACTGCCTCAACCCACTCTGCTTGTGCAGGCGGTTCCAGTGCACATTACTGTCATTTCTGATGCCCTAAAAGCTGCTGCCTTTCCCCTCCCATGCTCTTAAATGCCTTAAATGCTCTTTAAAAGTATGGTGACACTTTTACGGGTGATGGGGCAAAGGTCACAGGCTGAATCTTTGCATGCCAAGAGATGCAAACAACAGATTCCCATCTCTAAAAGGGAAGCAGGACCTGATTTCTTTGGTCGGTAGGTTCCTTGTTTGAGTCTCATAATAAACAAAAAGAAAGATGCAACTTGTCTTAAATTAAATTCAAAGTTTTCTGATTGCCACATTAATAGGCTAAAGGATAGCCCAAGCAACCACATCTCTGCCTGACACGTGAAATCAAGCTGCAATAGGAAGTGTAATATAGGGGGTTACTTTCTAGAATCCATTGCAAAACACTTAGATCAGCCATAGATTTGCCAGTCAATACCTGCATGCCAGCAGTGACCAAAAGTACTACAGGGTAGAGCTATGGCCATAAAATTATTCACCTAAACTATCAGGTGGCAATGGGTGCTGTGGATGGCTTTATATAGCTGACCAACAAAAACCCAAACACTACTCATTTACAAGTGCCTGCATTCATGGTGAACAGATTTTGTACCCCTGCACTTAAGATATATGGGTGTTCATCCTGCACAGGTATTTTAACATGTTGATCTAAAGCCAGAATATTAGTCTCAAAGGAAATGCTTCAGTTTGGCCACTGCTTTAATCCCAGAATTCTGGGTAAAATATCTGTTTTAGAAAGGCTACCATATGAGATTAACTTTTTCTTTTCAGAATTTTTAAAAGTGAGTTTCAGGTTTTAAATATAAGGTCTTTCATTTTTGTATTATATTCTTGTTTTACCTGACTTTATGATTCACAAGTCAAAATGTTCTGTAGCATGACAAGCGCCATCTACTTTGATCCAGAAAACCAGAAAAGCTACTATAATGATGCTAAGTAATCCTTTTGATTTTGAAGTAAATTAAATAAGAGAAATATTTCCATAATTACATTTTTTAATGTACTGCTAATACCATTGGCACAACATGAAACATTTACTATTAAACTGAAAAAAACAGGGTCAGTATTTAAAACAAAAAGAAAATCCATCTCATCATGTTTCTACACAGAATGTCCACTCAGTCTAATTAACTACAGCTCCCGAGCATCGGTGAATGGATTTTCATGTTTAACAAGTTCTGTGGAGTTCAGCAAGAATGATTATTTCTTTTGAATAGTCATGCTTAAAGAATATTGCTGCCCATCATACGGTATTCATTACTTCTTGGTTTTGAAAGTCTGTCATCCACACAGGGAACAGGAATGATTCCATATGACTTAGGTGACAAATCATAAAACATAAAAAATGAATAGCTAACAGCTGTTGGGACTTTTCCTGCTGAAAACAGTTTCCTTCAAGTTAATATTTCCTCATGCTCCTAATTTTCCAAAAATGGCAATCCAGATGTTCCAGCTGCACAGTGCAGGTATCTCCAACGCAACCAGAATCTATGGAGAAATCACCAAAGGGCTTCTCTGCTTTTCTCTTCGTCTTTCTCTTTTCTTTTCTTTCTTTTCTCTTTTTTTTTTGTGTTTTTTCATTCCTTTTCCTCAGCAAGAGTAAAACTTGAGCACGGCCAGGTGTTTTCACTTCAGAGGCTCCAATGGCAACAACAACTCCAGTGCTTGGAAGCTAACAAATTTGTTGTGTCACAATTGATAATCAACTCTAGTAAAAGAATGTCCAAATCAATTGAGCTTTAGCAAGGGCAAACTGACTGGACACAGCCAGGCTCCCAGCAAAAGTAGGCCAAGCTTGATAAATTTGCCCTTATTATAGCTATTGATGTTTAAATTTCTTCAGGGATGTTGTTACATGGGTGCCTAGTGGTGACAGAGGTACGATGACCTCCTTCGATCCTTAATCTACACCTGTTAGTTGGCTCCCTAGTTGCTTGTGAGTATACTCAAGCTTAAAGGTTAACAAAAGAAAAACAGGCCAAGTTTACGCGACTGCAGCAACGGATCAATGCAGAGTAAATAACCTTCTCTGTCTTATTTCCCCAAGCATTATTGATCCGAGTTCTTTGTTCTTTGTCATGTTTCTGTCTTCTAATCCCAGGGGACACTAAACGATCGGCTCATATTGGACATGTTAACTGGCACATTATGACAGCTACCATTTTGTCACTCAATGTGGTGCTATATATAAAGAACCCTCGGTTCAGGGGTTTCTAAAGCTACTCTCTCCAAAGCGAGCCTCAGATACCTGCTTTTTTCTTTCAGCTTCCTTTGTTTGCTCACCTCTGCCCCTTAGGTATTTTATCTAGACGTCTGTAATAGCACTAAACTTTTTTTTTTATTATTATTATTAATTGTCGCTCCTAAAATTCCCCCATCCTTAAAGATGGACAATAATCCAACAGTTAAAAATAATAGACACTTTTGCAGCATTCAGTGCACGGCAGGAGTTTCAGGCAGCAGCAAATGCTGGTATCAATTCCGACCTGTCGGGGCTTGTTGTTTTTTATTTAGGAACAGGAGCCCTTTCCTTTCATTATCAAGGTTACATTTAAAGGATATTGTGCTTTCCTAAGTGTTCTCAATGGATTTCTATGGGATATTACAGATATCACTCTATCCACACTGAGCCCAAGCTCTGTCTTTCAGCTGTGCGGATGCTCCAAGTGCCTTAACGGCTCTATAAACTTGCAGATTTGTGGTGGAAGTCTGTGTTCACTGGGAGACTATTGGATTTCTAACAAAATTAATTGGATTTCCTTCCTTATGAATGCTCCCTCTACATGTCTATCTCCGAATAAAGACTTGCCAATAATAACTCCCAGAATTATAAAGAAAAAAAAAAGGAAAAAAAAAAGAAGTGAACTTGGAAGGCATGGCAACCTACTATTGCTTATTTAGCCTTCCTCACACTTTATCTAGGACACAGAAAAAGCCTATTCTAAAAGAAAAAGCTTTTCCCTCCTGTGCCAAAAAACTCCCAGCAAGGGATCCAATCACTGGAGTAAGTGTTGCGTGCCTTTCTGTCACTGCCTTGGAGAGTCCGTCGTCTGAATAGTATCATATGGATTTAGGACTCCAAAATTCATAAGGCATTTCTGGGTCTGTCTGGCACTTAATCGACAGCTTGATATGGATAGAGGGAGTTGGACAAGATTTTAAAACCAAAGAGAATTGATAGTCAGAAGGTAAATTCCTGCCTGTTTCTCTATGTATAGCATTTCACTATATTAGCCATCAATAATCACCGTGCAAATATACTCTGTCCAGTGGACAATAATAGCATTATTACTTTCCTGCCACAGAATCTTATCTTTCTTTAAGTCACAGCTGAGTCAATCTGTTCTTTGAACAGGCATTTTTGTTAATGTGAAGGAATCCAGGGGAAAAAAAGCCACTGTATATTTCAATTGAATTTCAAGTTCCTTCACGTCTCCATAGCTGATAATTAAACCAACTGACCTGCTTCTGCATTGAAGCCTGCAGGAAATTAAGCAGATAATACTCATTAGGTAGATAGGCTTTTGGGGATAGTTTATTAAAAGAAAAAAAAAGAGCCCCCAACCAAACAAATAACATTGAACTATGAATCTCAGAGCAGCCTCATCACTTGGCTCCGGGGTTCTCCCCCATTTTTCTACCGAGTGCAGCATTCGCAGAAGTGTTAGCAGGAACTTTTGAAGAAGGAACCAAAAAAAAGAAGATATTTGAAGAATTTGTCCCAGTTAAGCTCAGTCATTCAAGCCTAAAACCCAACTCAACTATTTATTTTTAAAGTAGAAATAGATTATTCCAATATTAATCTTTCAAAGATAGTATATTCTCACTGTTTCTTTCTTGTCTTCTTTTTTTTTTTCTCTATTTTTGTTCTTTTTTTTTCAATTCAAACCACTAAAATAGGCTAAAACTACAACTGCAACACGGTGCAGTGCATATCCAGAGAAACCCCTCATGTGACCTGAAACAATTTTGTTTTCCTTTTTAATATGCTGAAAATATATTCTTAAAAGACTTACTAATCTCCACAAAACATTTGTATTTTTCTGACTTACTGAAAAATCCAGGGGTCAACCAGATTTAACAGTTAATTCATTTACTATTTGTCTTTCCAGCTGTAATTACTTTGGGGCAAAGACCAAGTATTTTAATGTGTTTAGACTATGCCTAAAATGTCATAATAAAATCTAATTATTAATAAAACTGACATGTAAATGTGAGAGATACATTGTATGTGGGCATACCTCTTGCTCTGTATTTCCAGTCAGCATGAGGGTCTTTTATGTTATGGTCATATATGAGAAGAATTATGACACTGTTATCCCTAAAGGGTTGGCTGTCTTCAGAATGGACACATACATGTAGTCCACATATACACAAGAAATTTAAGATTCCCTAGGATAAAGAATTTCTTCTTCTAAGTAAGATAAGTATTTTCTTTCAGAAAAGTGCGTTGCCCCTGTCCTGCAGGTGTCAAACAGCATCTCTGTTTTGCATTCATATAATTCTGTTAAAAGGGTTTGAATTTCTATTTATTATTAAGCCAGTTCACCTTTACTGCTCAGTAGGATGTTCTGCAAACTGATCTCACTGATGTGGTGACATCATTATGTTAAAAATAAGCCACAGTGGCATATGCGTGATGAAAATAATATTATTCAAAATAAAATTATATTTCCACCATGCAAAGCTCTCAGCATGTTTGAAGTGTGTATTTAAAGGAGACACTCTGCTGTGAGAGAAAAGTTATATTTCACTATAATATTTTGATGTGGCTATAAAACACTATACAAGAAACCCTCCCAAATGATGTGTTGTTTATTTATTAATTTAGCTTTTTCAGCTGTTGGCAAAGAGATGCAGTCAAATTCCCTTGAATATGGAACATGTTCAGCTTTCCTCATCCTGAATTCAGTCTCTTTTCAGAGGACAGATCTCAGGTGAGGAACCAGGTCTGCATCCCAATATTTAGAATTTCAGCTTTTCACTCCTTTTAGGTGCCAGACCAACACTTACCAAACTGATAGATGTAGGGACAGGTTGTTTAAAGCCTGCAGTGATGAGCAGTTGAAGGCTGGCTTTTCTAAAGGTGTTTCAGGGGGAGGTTTTGTTTTGCTTGCTTTTGTTGTTTTCTCAACCTGGCCTTTTCCCCTGCATGATTGACTCTTATGCTCCAAATTCTACCAATTTTACAGTTCCATACCATTTGTGTTTTGATAGGACAGCAGTAATATTCTCAGAAATCTTCAGGGAAAAGGATTTAGCGGCTTGGATTCTTCATCACAAAGGGACAAGTTTCAGAAACTGTGAAGAGTCTCACAAAACTGGTTAGCAGACTCGAAGTTCAGTGCTCAGCTACATGAAGACTGGGGGAAAAAAGGAGATGATGGTTCCTAAATCATATAAGCAGGTTCAAAGTGTATCCATTGTTGTGGTTTTGGTTGGTTTTATTTATTTATTTGTTTTAATTTCTTGAGAACAGCTGAGAGGATTCTCAGTTTCCTTCAGGAAGCTCTGGGGAGTTCAGCTGACCTTGAAAAGGTTGATTTCAGAGTTTTCCACTGACAAGTGGGTCATTAGGTAAATAAGTAGAGAGACAGATGTGTTAGAAGCTCTTAAACTTGTCAGGAAAGATACTTTGCTTCTTCCTATTGAAGCCAACTGCCTTCAGTACTACATAACATACCTCTGATTTTCCTGGTTAAAACAATGAGACATTGTCATAGCCTGCAACTGGGGTAAACTGGCATTATTCCATGGAGTATCACAGACTTAGGCTGATATGCTCTAGCTGGAAAACTGATCCAGGCTCTGAGCTTTGTATAATAAGATAAACTTCTTTCTGGAGCGTGTATGCTCATGTACAGCTTGACTGATTTGGGATCTTGGAGTTTGTTGTGACATTATTAGTAATATTCCTTCTTCCCCCTGTTCTTAAAAAGGACGTTTCCATAAATAAAGCTTTTAGACTGTTCAGCAGATTTGCCTCCTGCCCTCCCAGGCACACCCTAACCTTTTCTAATAATACAAATGTTATCTTAGTCTAAAAAGTTATTCTTGTCCTTGGTGTGTATTTTGTACTCTTGTCAAGGGCCAGAATGGAAAGAAATCAGGGGCAGTGTGAGGAAGGGTCAAACTGAGCATGCAAAAATTTCTTTGCCTTCATGTAATGTACAAATTGGGATTGTTAGAACAAACAGCCACCAACGAACCACATTATTCATAACACTTCACAGTTTTCTCATGGAAGCCGACAAATGTGCATTGCCTGAACATATTTTGTTAATTCCTTGGGTTTTTGCTATGAATACAGCTGAATAATTTCAGAGCATTTTCCTGTCAGTAATGAGTGGTGCTTTGTCGCTTCCCTAGGATGCACACTACTACTGGTTTGCTCATTTTATGGATGGGTACACTGAGGTACCAAAGTGAAAGAACAGGTCAAGTGCAGGGCTACAGAATTGAAAGGAATCTTGACGATTTTGAATTACTACCACATATTCTAGCAAAATGCTGAAATCTCATATTAGTCTGGTTCCTCATTTATTGAAAGCATGATATTTTGGGGACGAATTACCAGATATAATTAAAACATGGCAAAGTATTTTTATATTGCTTAATGAATCTTTAGATGCTAGAAACCTTTGGACCATTTGTTTGATCTTCATATTTAAACATGATTTTAACAGTAACTGTTCACCCATGGCACTAAGAGACATCAGTTGCAGAAAAACACACTAATACGGACCAGAGCTGAATTAAACTGTGTTGATGGAGATAACCAGTTGCATATGTTTTTAGTTAGCAGGAGCCAAATCAGATAACCACCACACAGAAACACTGGGCCTGATGGATTTTATTTATTTTTTTTCTGAGAAAAGACTGGATTGCAGCCTGAGTCTTGGTTACTACCTTCGTCTGTTTGTACTCAGGAATCAGGAAAATGAAATTCTGGATAAAGTGAAAAGGTTACTGGAGAGGAAGGAAGAGCAAAGTATGTGAAGGGCAAAGACATAAACATTGGTGCTGCTCTCTTCGTGTTACTAGACAAGGACCTTCTATTGATTTCTCCAGGCATGCTTGCACTTCCTTCCTTCAGTGACTAATGATACGCCCTTTGGGTTATGATGACACTGCATTTCATAGGCCTGCAGGTCGAATACCTGATGTATTCTCTGCCTGCCTCCTACTCTAAGTCATTGTCCTACTCCAAGCCAGGCTCTTCTCTAACGCGAAGCAAATAAGAAAGGGAGATAATTTACGTTGCACGTCCTGGGACCGAGAATAAAATACAACTCTTCAAATAGGTTCGAAAATAGCTGGATATTGTCCGAAGCCTCATTTCCAGTCTGCAGCATAGCATCGAGTCTGCTGTCTTCAATGTTTTTCTCACAACAGTTTCCAGAACTCTGTTTCCTTCTGCAGGAGCCCCAAAGTGCATATGTGTTAAGCACACATTTCCTCGCCCACCTCTGCGTTGGAACACAGATTTGTTTTAACTTTGATTAACAATCCTCCACAAAAATGTAAAGAAAGAAGTGACTGATTCTTCTCTCACTTTCAGTAAATTAGGAATAATTCCCCTCTCCCTCCCACCCCTAGGCCACGGAGTTAACATAAATAATGTAAAACTGGTGAAGGTGACAGAAGAGTTAGGCTAAAAATGAAGAAGCCTACTGCCTTCAACACAGAGAATATGGGGCGCAAATTATATCTCAGCCTATTTAATTGCCAAGCAAAATGTGGGACAAGAACTCATGGGGGCTCCCAGTCACCAGCAATATGAAGCATTTGTTATAAGTAGCCCATAATAGCTGCTCCGGCCAACCTCCCTCTCATGTTTGAGAAGTAAAAACAGCAGGAGACTTTCAAAAGTGTGAAGAAGAAGTAAGCATCTGATTTTCATTTACTTTTAACAAAAGTTTGTCCTATCGCAACCCTATGTGCCTTTGAACATATCAACCTATATTCCACCAGCAAACCAGATTTTGCATAATGAACAATATAAGCTTCCCCAGTAACCACCTGGAAAACCAATAACACCACCAGTGAGAAATACAAAATAATGTAATGTAACCTTGAAATTACTTATTTGACAAAAAAGGTTTTTTTCTTAATATCCAACATAGTTTCTACCATCTGGGAAGAATGATACTTTTGTGAAGCCAGAGATCCCATCATTTAATGTGCAAAATTTAGGATGCCAATCAGGATGGCTGAAGAGTTCATGTTTGTAACAAAACGTAGCTGTGAGGCTTTTTCTTGAGTGTCTTGTGATATAAATGGGAACTACTGGTCAGAGACCAAATTTACAGCTTTGATTTTAAATTTCCAGTCTCTCAAGAGACTACCGTGACTTAAGAAAATCTTAAGAGGGCATAGAAATACATTCCTAAAAGCCTAAAAAAACACTGATATTGAGAAGCCTCCAGATTTCTTTCCACAATTTCCTATTCTTACAGAATATTTAGTACTGAAAACAGTTTAAATAAGTGCAGGCACACTGTCCCTGTCTCACCTTTATTTGTGGCTAAATCCCCCCCCCTCAAAGGAAAAAACTATTTTTTAGCTGTAGTAGAGAGCTGCCTTTGGTTCAATATCAGGCTACAAGCTTTTACTTCCTGAGCTGCATAGTATTTATGCTGTGGTTTTGCCATGTGTTGATAGGAAAGGCTGATACTTAAAGCTTTATCATTGCTGTGGTCACTAGTTAAGACAGTGCACGTTCCTTCTCCTTTTCCACATCTCCCCAAAACACATTGGCCAAGGGAGTGTTGGGTAAAAAGACCTGGCATTGTGGTCCCACTTGTTAGTCTTGGCAGGAGTACCAGTTTGGCTGGACACCACAAATTTTGGTCTCGGCAGGTGGACTAGCATAGATGAGGACAGAAAGGGAGCAGGGGAACTTTCCAGACACTATGCAGGATGCTGAACGGGAGATTACAGAGGCTGCTAAAGCAGAGCACCTGCCTGTGTCAAACTTCAGTTGCATCCCAGGCACTGTTGGAATGAACAAAGTTATTTCAAGTGGTGAGGAGTCATGTCCAGGCATCATGAGGGATAGTTCAGGCTGCATCCTCTCCTGCCAGCAAGGCCACATGTTAAGCCCTGACCAGCAACAGCCAGTTTAGTTGCTGGTGCTGCCACTTCCAAGAATGAGAAGGTGTCTGATGCAAAAAGTCTCAAGAGACAAGATTAATAAGCAGAAAAGAGACTTGGGTTGTGCCTCCATGTAGCCAAATTTGACAGGAGGAGTATATTGTTTGATACTGAATGAAAAAAGGGTGGTTGTGCTAAGGCAATACTCAAACCAGTAATACATGATCCCATTAAAATACCTTGCCAGAGGCCAATAAAATGAAAACACAAAAAATCTGAGGGCAATATCTTAATTCTGTTGTTCTTGGAACTGTTTTTCTCTGTTTCATTCATATTCCTTTTGCTGCCACCATTAGGAGGTGCTGGATGGATCCTTTAAACGTGGTACTCCAGAAATACATTGCACCAGCTGATAAAGAAGTTCTCACACAGGGAATTCCTGAGCCGACGGTTAGTTATAAAAATATTATTGAAGAGCCAAAATTATGTGATCCTTCTTGGAACAAAAAGACCATGAAAATCAGCAAGAATTTGCCTCCACCGAGGATTTGGAAATCGATGCCATCTCTTAATATCCAACAGACTTCTCAAGTATCTGGTGTGATTTTTTTAAGTGAAACATATGATAGCAATGGAAAGCTTAATCAAGTTTCCTCAGCTTACTAATTAGTCATTCTTTGTTTTTTCTTCTGTGCTTTGCCTGACAATTGAACGTGGCAAAGATGTAAATCTAGGAGATTTGTGTTGTTTTTAACTAGCTCTTAAAACACCTTTTTCTATATAGACACACAGATTAAAATAAGAAAGAAAGGATGTCAGCCACATGAGAACAATGAGGAATGGCTGGGCAGAGGAGCTGACTCTTTAAAATCAGTATGTTTATGATGTTATGACTGATGAATTACTAGGGGTTTTAATTTTAAAGCTCTGGCTGCTATTGCCACATTTCACAGACTAGGATAAGGAACTATTTCATCTAACTGTAATTTTATTTCTTTACCAAGTGTCTGATCATGAGAAACAATAACTGTCAGCAGCATAAATTCCCACAGGACTTTGAAGATATACTCTAACTACAGATCTGTCCAATATCTCTCAGGATCAGTCTCTACCTGTCCCAGCCTGAGATGTAATGTTGCTGTAGACTGTAACTGTTTACAGAAGCGGGAACCTTCAGTAGATCAGTGTATGAAATCATTCCTATTCCTCCACAGTAGTTTGTAAAGTTTCCAAAGAGCTTTCCAGGCTTTCTGGATGAAAACCACTATATAAATGCAAGATGCCATTATTATTTATTGTTTCAGTTTGACAGAAAGATGGAGGGTTTCATTTTGACTTTATATTTCCATCTCCTCTTGACTTTGACTTTGTTTCATAACTTTCTGACATGCAGAATTTCCCTTTGTATTCCTTCCAAGCTGTTAAGGCAGAGAGGTTGGAAATGCTGCAGCCACAAGTAAGTGTTAAATTAGAGCAATTTTTGATTATGATTTGTGTGCTCATTATATGAGTGATCATACTAAATGTACCAAGCTTCAGTGTCTGTATCTGAGACTAGCTGGTTCAGGATATTACAAAAAGAAGCAAGAAAGCCATTTGTGACCAGTTCTGAAGGGACCTTACAAACAGGGAAGTTTCTTTTACAGCCTTGTATTCCTGCTTACCGTGGCCCTTAGAAATACTATTTTATATTCCTTTGAAACACATTTCTTTGCTGTCTTTTGTAGCAGTAATTTTCACTGCACACAGCTGTAATGATGGGAACAATGATGGGAAACCCAAATAGCAGGAAGTTGCCCGCTGTTAATGTGAAGACAACAGAGCTTAGCCATGATTTGTACATAGCTGAAAGGTAAGATATCCACCTCATTATTTTTTGTTACCCCTCTTACAAATATTTATTTTTCTTTAATTCATCCTATAGTATTTTGGGATGGGGAACCCTATAGTATAATTTTTCTATGCAATATTATTTCTTCTTGAATATTTAATTTCCTAAGCTCCAGTAAGGTAAATGTTAGGTGCTTCTATTCTGAGCAAGCCACAACTTTGTTTACCACAGGCAATACCTGCTGTTCAGTATGACTATGCTGCTTAAGCCAGCTGAAGTAGAGTTTCAATTCACTGTCATTTTAAAGACCCTTTAGAAGAACAGTGCATGAGAGACTCAGCTCTCATCCCATTACCATCTTTATTTAATCTAAAATGCCTCTGAGAGAGAGAGACTCCCTTATCTCTGAGTTGTGCAAACACAACGCTGCACATTGGTACAAGATCTGTTGTGAACCGTATAGAAAAACTGCTGGTGAGTGGAATCCTAAGTATGTGAATCCAGCAGGTAAAACAGGACTGAAAATAATGGCTGAGGTCTGTGGCTGTGTCCCAGACACTGAAGGAGAAGACAACTGCTTCTGCAGTGCACAGTGGTGAGAAGAGCAGAGAACTAGTTCAATGGGTGCCATAACTGCATGAATACAACTATCATCTTTAACATGGCAAGAAAAGAAATTAAAGAAGGGATGTGCTAGACAGCAACTTATTATGGGGCCATGTAATCTCCTAAATGCTGAAATACTGATGTAGATTTTTGTTGTTGTTGTTTTAATCATAATTGCTCTAGTGTCAAATGAGATTGTAATGAGAAGTGGAGTTGTTAACAGAAAGTTCATCATTTTTGGAACTTTTGTGAGATAGTGTCAAATAACAAGTTTTTCTCCCCATGTTTTTCCCACTTTTGCAGCTGCCTCTTCATTTCCTGGTTTGGAAACTGACTCAGAAAAGAAGACATTAAGCATTAAAATTAGCTGAAAAATAAAGGGTGGGGATGTGAAAAATGTCAGGGACTTTGCATTCTATTTTTCATGAGCTTTCAAACTTTTTCAGCATTTCTTAATAGTCTTGTTTAATACTAGTTCTTCCTGTTACTTTCAGAAGACATTTTGGAAGACTTGAGACCTAGATACTGCAGACAAGAAGCCTAATGACTTGGGGCACAGACAACCTAAAATTAGTTTCATATGTTCCAGATGCCTCTGATAGGCAGAACTTGGTGTTTCATCAGGTTTTTTTGTAAGAACCATTGTCAGCAATATAGAGGCTGAGATTGTGTAAATTGTGGACTGAAGTTGTCTGAGCATAACTGTAGGGTTGAAATATTTTAGACCCATTTTTCAGTACCTTCATATGCTGTGGAAAGTATGTGTTTGATGTGGTCTAAAGGCCACTTTCCCTTCAAGACTATGCTGAGATGGTTTCCATTCATGAACATTCACAATTATTATACTTGTAAATCACAGCCTATACTCATCTTTGCAGATCAAAAAGGGAGTAATTTCTAGTTCACAAGAGATTACTTGTGCTACCTGTCTTCTAGATGTGCTCTATGATCTGCATAGTACATATACTGGTAGAATTGGCCTTCTCTGCTGAGGAATTATATTTTTATTTGACTTCACTGTGGGCCAAACAGAAGCTCCTAAGCTCTTGCACACAGCAATGAAAAGTCTAACTTTTGATCACTTTTGAATACCTAAATGAAGCACCTGAGTTTGGAGGCCTGGCTGCAGGACAGAAAGCAGCTCTGAAGATTATAGTGGGAATTTCACTCATTTTCTGGGTATGTTCATCTTTCTCTGTTAGGACTCGGGGCTAAGCAGATTCCCACCCACTTCAGCCCATTGCCTCAGGTTACATTAAATGAATCCAGACCTCAGATGAGTGGTCACAAGAAGGGGGAAAAAAATATATTAAAAAATCAAAACCATACACTAGTATGTAAGTAAAGCAGTAAAGAAATAAAGGAGGAAAAAGGGGATATTTGTTTCAGTATCTCTAGGATGAGAAGTGCAGCTCACCAAGTATTTCCATCCTCCAACTGCTCCCTCTGCTGCCAGCAAGCCAGTTAGAGGGGAGCTGGGAAAGCTGCGTGGTCTCTGTATGGCTGCCCAGGTGGGCTCTGCATCCCTCTTCCTCTCTCTGCTCTCAGCATTAGAGATTCCGACAGTTACTAGATAAAGTTAAAGACTCATGTAGTGATCTTCACACTAATTGGGCTGTAATGTATAGCCTCGGTCAAGCAAATCTCTCCCAGCACTCCTCTCCACAGACGGCAATCAAGCCATTTACAGAAGATGCATTGGCTGCTGGGACCCTGGAGTAACCTTAAACTGCACTGGCCTTTTAGCAGAAAACACAATTAATTTTGATACTGAAGGGCAATTAGGACTGGGGTTAAAATAAAAAATCTTCTGAACAGAGAATGTCAAAGACTGGGAAGGAAACTATTTCCCTTGTACACAGTGTGGTGAAGGTCTGTAAGCACAGCAACTGTCAGCTCACGTTAATTCAGATCACTTTGTAAATCCCCTGTTTCAACAGAAGAAATGTAAATTCAGATTAATAAGCACCATGCCCAAACCCCACTAAGACTGATTGCTGTTTTCTTTAAGTCTTTGCTCCCAGAATGAGCACAGTTTCTTCTCATTCTTGCTGGGGAAACCTGCTTTACATCCCAGAATTTAGTGAAACAACCAAATGCATCTATTTTGTTCTGTTTCATTTCCAAAAGAAAATGGTCTCCCAGCTGACACTCTGCAAATCACAACTCAGAGAAAATCATGTCAGCAACTCATAGAATCATTTTGGTTCAAAGAGACATTAAGATCATCAATCCAACCATTAACACAGCACTACCAGGTCACCATTAAACCATGTCCCTCAGCACCACATCCACACGTATTTTAAATACCCCTAGGGATTGGGTCTCCCCCACTTCCATGGGCAGCCTGTTCCAACCCTTTCTGTGAAGAAATTTTTCCTAATATCCAACCTAAAACTCCCTTGGTGCAACTTGAGGCCATTTCCTCTTGTCCTATCACTAAACTCCATAAACTTCTCTTTAAAAGCACAGATGTTCACAGTGATACATATCTACATACACCCACATGCCCTGACAATGGACCCAAAATTTTGCAAATGCAAAACAGTGAAACTTTTGGCCTCCCCTGTGCAAACTGCTTAGGTCCATGTCACTCTCCACAGCCTAAGCCAATGCATGAGACGTGTTGGTTGTGGGGTTTTTTTCTTTTCCCCCCCCCAGAACAATCAACTGAGCACTCACTTGAAGTCCTTGAGTGTCATTGGCACAACTCAAGCACCAGAAAAGTCATGCTAGCACAGAAAGGGTGGCAATATTCACAGTCAAAATTTTAATTGCCCATTGTTTTTAAGGAGTTGACATAAAAGGAGATGCTCAGGAATCATATGTGGAATCCTAATCCAGCAACATTTAATGGGCAAAGGTTTCAGTGGGATCAGCCAAGAATTGTTAGTGAAGATATTTTAGGGGGCAAATATTGAATGAAACTGGTGATTTTCTCAATCTGTACATGAATATTTGTCAGTGACACCCCATGAAAATGTGGACAGCTTCAATTAAAATAATGTACAAAAACCCCACAAACAAGGCCAAACTTCTCACCAGTGTATGAGAAAGCAATAAGAGAAATTTAAAGAGGAGTTTTACCCAAAGATGGCACCCAGTAGGAAAGGTCAGCACAATGTTGCAACTAACTGTTCAGAGGCCATTTCACCATGGCCAGTGACTCCCAGATTCTGATCTTGGCTGGTGTTCGGCCCTTTTTTTGAATGCAAACCTAACTCTGCCAGTCTGAGAAAATGGAATTTAGCTCTCCAGGAGAGAAATACATAAAGAAAATCCAGGATAGCAGGGAGGAAGCTGTAAAGATGCTGCAGTCCTTCCCACAGATGAATTCACAGAAAATTGGGGCCAGGTGAGGTGCTGTCCTCCCCTCCACACTGCCAGTGACATTGCTACAAGCCCTGTCAGCAAATGAGACAATTTCAGTTAAAATGAGAGAGATTTTAGCTAGGGGCTTGCCTTCAAAAACATCTTCCTGCTTTGGTCCAAGGCTGCTCACACCCATGAGCTTTCTGGGCTTGGTAGAGGACTTTCTTTTCTCCCTGACCTCCAGAGAGCAAACAGATGTTTGAGCCAAAGAGGTTCACCATGATAGTCTTGGTGGGGTTTATTACATTTGGGTCCAATTCATGTTGCTGTCAGTGGTAATGGCCAGAGTCTGTTTATATGTGAATTAGCTTTTTAAGAGTTTGTCAGCGAGCCCAAAGCTCATGTCAAGTGTTTTTATGTAGCTTGAACAAATCTCAGTCTTTAATACCAAGGGAATATTTCCAGGTATGCAGGCACATAGTGGCTGGAAAGAGATGGGGGAGGGTGGGAAGGAATCTTTATGTAGCTAGAAAAAAATCAAGATGCTATTTCCCTCGATGCTATTGAAAAGACTCATTTTTCTTTGTCTTTCCAGGTTCCCTTTTCCATTTACAGGATTCTCCAATCTACAGTGAACTGTTTTCACATCTGAAACTCAGGCAGCCATCCCACAAGCTGTATTTGGGAAACCACTAACTGATGTTAGATTTACACAGTGGGTAGGTTTTATATATGTTTTTCTTAAAAGCAGCATCCTGGGGGAATCTCTCAGTTGCAAAAATGGCACAAGAAGCACTAGCAGCTGATAGAGCATCTGAGGAGTTCACAGGGCTAAATCTATTGTTTTTAGAGATTGATTCAATCTCTGTTTTGTCAACCTGTTTAGGTTCCAGGACCCCATTCCCACCAGCTATGAGGAAAGGTAAGGAGCCCAGAGTAAACTCATTTGGGCCTTTTAAGTACAACATGATTCATATTTGTGTGCAGCCTCTGTCATGGGTTGTGCACAGCCCACTGCCAGAATCCATGTCACCCTCTCAATCTTGTGCTGGAGGGGGCAGGTGGACAAGATAACTTAATAGCTCTTATTCATTTGGAATTTCTGTGGTTATGGGGTAGGTCACCTTGCTCAGCGAGAGATGAAAAGCATTTAAATCTTCAGCCCAAACTCAAGCTCCAATGTAAGCAAGTTTCACAGGGGCTGAACTTATATTTCTTCTCTTGTTATCTTGCAATTTCTTGAGGCATCCCTTTACATAAGAGTGATGCAAGAGCTGCAGTGGTAATTAAAAAAATAATAACTCATCATATTCAAACAACTGACATGAAAGGGAAAACTCACCAAGTGACTTGAGTGAGGGACAAGAGCAGATTTAGTCTCTGCAAAGCACGTGGCTGTATGTTGGAACCAGACCTAGCACCGCTTCCCATGTCCACACAGATGAGGGGGAGGATCACAGAGCACATCCCATCCAATCCTGCACAGCACTGATGTGCCAACCTGCATAAAATCATGCAAACTGCTTGATTGCTGAGTCAGCCCAGGTTTCAGTGAAGTCTGAAAACTGGCAAGGGTAGGATCCTCTTGTGTATATCATCATTTCCTTTTCTGGAGAAATGTGGAATTAGAAATGTGAGACTGGGTGAGAAAGCAAATAAACATCTACATTTGAAAATAGTTGGTATCAAATCCTATAAAGGTATCAATAAATTCCCTAACCAGCTGAATCTGAGGCCCTGCCATACTTCTGCCCTGCAGTTTCACACCCTGAAGCATATAAGCATCCAAAATATTATTTAAATGTTGTGTTTTGCTTTTTTTTTCCACAAACTTTCCTATAGTGATACCTAGTTGTTCTAGTTGCTTGCACAGACATCATCATGTAGCTACAGTCCCAGATTTTTGAAGCTTAAGCTGAATTTAACTTGAAAAAAATTATAATCATGAAGAATTGCCATGTGAGCATTTTTCACACACACAAAAATCACCATGTATTTCTTTGTTGTAAATATTCAGAACTGTCATTTTTGCACAAACTTCATTAATAAACAATAATTCTGTCACACTTTTCATCCAAAGAAGGGAAATCACCTAAAAACTCTATTTAATTAACCTTTACAGCCCCCTTGTGAGCTTGGCATTATTATCTCCATTTCACAAATGGGCACATTGAAACACAATGAGCTTAAGTGTCTTCCTTACAAGTAAAACTACATAGCAGGTCAACGGCAGAGCTTGGAATAGATCCCAAATCTCTTGGGCCTTGGTCTCATGTTTTAAGTGCTACAAAACTTGCCTTCTTAAAATGGGTGAAGATTCAGATCATTGTTTTTTATTTTACTGAACCTAAGCTCATTACATCTGGGATAAAACTCTGAAAAACATCTAAAAATTGCTGTGCATTTTGAGCATCTAAAATAGCATCTAAGATGGAGAAACAAGCTCTTTCATTTTGTTTAAGGGCTGTACACAAATGTCTCTGGTGGAAAATAAGGAGTCTTTAAGAATGATGTGTGACTTCTAGTGATGGAGCCTGGGTTAGCGAGGGTATTTATTTTTCCCTTCATTAAGAAACAACTTATCATTCCAGTAAAGGAGCTGTTAATGAGTTTGTTCACACTCGCTGAGAAATGACTGCAGGATACTCCTCAGAGAACTTACTCTGAATGCATACATAAACCAGCCAGAGCTCTAGGTACAACCAGCAACCTGTGGAGAAGTGCTTTTGTGGTTTTGCCTTTCTGACTGTTTGCTTGTTTGTTTTTCCTTCTCCTCCAGTTCAACAGATCTGGGAGGAAACCCATTCCTGAGCTGCCACTGGACTGGCACAAGGGGCACAGTGTCAGTGTGAAGCTGCCAGTTGGGTGCCTGATGGGGAGCACTGGAAGAAGATGTACTCTGTCTCCAACCCAAATCATTTGTTGCCCAAATCATCAGGAGATGGAGATGCACAAGTCTCCCATTGCACCCTGTGTTGCTGCTCCTCATGCGTGGCATGAGATGGCTGCCCTCAACAGCCCCAGGCTGAAGTACACCTATCTCAACCCAAGAGAAAGCCACTTGGGTCATGTCCTGACAGCATATGTGGGGATACAGCCACTCTCTGACAGAGGAGGAGGGTATCAGAGATGTTTTCTTCTGCATGTGGTTTCAGTGTGGCCTCAGGCTGCTGGCTGGGAGCCAGTGCGGTCCTGTACTGGGCAAAGTTTGGGATTCCCCAGTGCTGGAAAACATTCTCCTGGCACCCTTTCAGACACTTACCCTTTTGACGTTACAGTTTTTGAATGTGAGTTAGCACATAATTAGAATGTGCAATGCTAAAAGAGCATTACCAAGCAAACAAGGCAGCTTGCCCACCCTTTGGGCAGTTCAGAGATGATCCTCAGATTGCTCCTCTTGTCCTCAGACTGTTTCCAACAAAGCTGGATGTCTGTGTCTGGGCTATATATATGAGTGTATATATATAATCTCTCCTCACCATCCACCTATTGTCCTCCTGTTCTTCTTGTCAGCTGTTTTGAAAAGTATTTCCGATTCAGCAGCATGAATAATTGTTGGGGTTTCTTGTTTGTTTGAAAAAATATGGATAACAAATGGCAACATTTGCTCTTCAGACTCCAATCCTACCCCAATTAGACCCACCCTGACCTCCAAAATGAAATCAGTAACTTCACTCCTCTTCATTTCCTCATCCTGTGCCTAAAGCCAGGGGAAGTGGGTTCGACCTTTTGCACATAATGTGACACACGGCACGCAGGGCCGGAAGGCAGAAAATCATTGCAACAAAAGGCCAGAGCTCTGGGTTAGGTAAATTCAGGAAGGCGAGAGATAGGAAATGGCAGTAATGTCGCCAATAGACTAAGAGGATCCTGGCACAGGCTGAGGTGTGAAATATGAGGTTATCTCTAACAAGGACTGCGTGAAAAACTTCAGCTCACTTTGAAACATATGACACCAAAGACATTTAACAAAACGCCTTTGGAAGTGAGAAGGGGAGACATTTTTTCTTTGGGGAAGCTAGCCCCAAAGAAAGGCATCTTGCTTGATATCCAAAGGTAGGATAGCAAGGTAGGATGGCTAAAGGACTCACACTGTCATGTGGTATGATCCTAGCATGAGTTGTCCTACCTGTACCTCACCCTCTCACCTGGTTAAAGGCCCTGTGGTCACCTTGCTTAGCATCGATATTTGCTTAGCCATATGTACATGCAGTGAAGTTTTGCTAGAGTGCCTCATATTTAAAGAGATATATCTATGTAGCCTCTGTTACCTGTTACTGGAAGACTTCGAAGGTAACACATTTCCCCTTCAAACACCCTGCAATGTGCTGAAATGTTGCTCTCCTCCACATTACAGAGAGGCACAAGAAGCCCATGTTCACGAGAGGAGTCAGAGCACTGCTGACCAGGTCCTGCAATGCCTATGCCACACAGCCTATAGGAACTAAGCAGAAGGAAGAAAGAAAAAATTTGGAGACATGACATGGAAAAGGGAAATCCTCAGAAATGTCTCCCAGTTGCCTGTGAACAAACCCCACAGTCTGACTGGCCGCTCACACCGGAGAGGTCTGCAGAAGGGGCCAGTGGCTTGCAGCAAAACCAGCCTCTCCTGATGTTTCTTTCAGTTTGAGCTGGAAATAGCACAACAATATCCTTTGCTAACTACTTTGGCAGCTCCTTGACTGAATCAGGAAGTTCAGAGGAAGACTGAAAGGAAGAGAAACAAACCAAAACAAACTGGGATACAGATATCTTTCTGTTTTTTTTCCTGAGGTTTTAAAAATTGCTTGATGTGAGCTTGATTTGTTTTGCCAGTAACGGGTTAAAGTTCTCACTCTCACAGAAGTAGGTGGATGTACTATTAAAGGCAATGACAGTTTTGTCATCAGCACCAATGAAAACACGATCCAGCTCTTCATCACCCATCTACCTCCCAATAATCCCACAGATCCTGAGAGAATATAGACTCCTTTTGACTGTTAGATGCTTTGCTACATTGTCCTTGGACCCCATCTGCGTCCTCCACCTGAATTAAAATGAACTCTCCTTTCTTTATCCTCCCCCTGACTTCATTCCCACTGACCCTCTATTCAGCTGATCTCATTTAAGACTGAGCGTATTTTATTTCTTTTACGACTTTGTCTTCTGCAAGAAACTCCCAGTCCTTCCAACCTCATGCCACGTGTGACATTCTGTCCCCATCAAAAATCAGATCATTCCTTCAAAACAAGAACTGGCACCAGGTCAAAGTCCTGAAGATGAAAGGAAGGGTTAAGTTTACTTTCAATATGGGAGGAGGGTTCGGAAATAAATGTCGAGGTTAAAAAGTCCAGATGGTAATTCAACTGTATCCCTGCTATAAACATGATTTGATTTATGGGAACCACTAATGGTATCTCAGTTTAGATCGGGATGGCTTTGCTTTCTCTCATCTGTAGCTTGAAATTCATCAGATTTTTTTTCACTCCCACCATGAATCTTTCACTACAAAGAGATACTCCTATCAAGAATTTGGAAGTTCTTTAAAACCCAGCAATTGATAAACGTTAAGAATCCTAATCCATGCAAATTACTGTCTGATGCCTTTATTTATAATACCAAGCGGATGTGTTCATTCAAAGCAGTCTAAAAGAGCTTTGACAAGTTCAGTCTTACAGAACTGTATCTCCTATTGCTGTTTTCCCTCTCCTGTCCTTTGGGGATCAAACTGAATCAGTTTTCACTTTTTTCCTGACGTTGCGATTATTAGGTTTCTCAGTTTTGTCAGAAAAATCCATCAGAAATGTTTATCTCATGGGGCAAATAGCAATGGAACAGCATGTTTATCACTTCGAGGGCCATAATCTACAGGCAGCAATGGCCCCAATCCAGTTTGTTTTAAAACACAGAGGCTGAAAAAGAAAAATGCCCATGTCTGAAAAGTGTGATGGAGATGTGCAGAACTGCATTAGCCCTGACACCCATTTCTTTATGTCTCTATATTTCGGCTGTCAGTCATTACATATATGTTGCCTCAAGTCCTTACAGTTTACTACTTCCAGCCTCAAGGAAGCAAAACAGTTGGCCTCAAATGTTAATACCTGAAGAAAGGTAGCTTTTCATGGTGGACTTTGCAGGAATCTGTGCCCCCAAAGTAGTTAAACTAAATTGCAGGCTCCTTTGGGAGGTAAAAGTCACATTTAGGAAATGGTGAGAGGAGTGCTTTAGAAACAGTCATCTTAGATGGTCTCTCTACGACCACATTCATGTTATGTCTGGGTACACAGTCTATGTTTAAGACACCTAGCTATAGATAAATGTCCATTTTTAAGGCTATCCAAACAAGCAGAATAATAAGTAGATCAATGTTTACAAGAGACATTTTTTTCCTTTATGCACGCCATGGAGAAATAACACAGAGTGCAGCACACAGTGAAAAATGAAGAGTGTCTTAGGAATACACCAGCCTCATTTGTTGGGTCAATGCATAATGAAAGAGTAACCAGGTATTCAGAATCTGAGTTGTACAAGGATTTATAGATGCATTGATTGGCTTTGAATTGCTTGTGTCTCCAAAGACCTTCAACACGCTCCCACCAAACCATCAGCATTTCTTCTAAACTTCTCAGAATGAGGGAGTATGGGAGTAAAAGAGAGCAAATAAACTTCATGGGACAGATAGCAACTAATTCCCCTGCTGTGCCACATACAGATACCAAAGTGATGCGGTTAATACAAGGAATAGTAGAAAATAAAAATATAGGGAAGGAAAGGAATATGGATAGAATAGGAACAGGGATGAAATAAGAATAGGAATAGGTTTAGGAAAAGGAATGGGAATGGGAATGGGAATGGGAATAGGAATAGGAATAGGAATAGGAATAGGAATAGGAATAGGAATAGGAATAGATCAGGGACAGACATTTCAGCCAAGTAATTCTTAAATAAACTTCTCCTTAACAGATCAGAGAGAAACCAATACATAAACTGGAGTTTTCAAGCAAGCCAAGCATGCTGCTTTTCAAGACCTATAGTCAAATTTGTATGGTGGTTCTGTAGAAGTCTGCTCTTGTCTCCAGCTGTGGCACTGATTTGCTGTGTGGTATTGAGTAAATCATCCAGTTTCATTATAGAGTTGGTCTGCACACAACCTCCCGCCAAAATAATAAAAGGTGAGAAGTCAAAATCAATTTCATTAAGCTGGTACAAGTCAATATTTGGATGCTGTATGTTGAGAATGGAAGTGGCTTAAAGCCAACACCTGAAGTGTAGTTTTAAATGGACAAAATAAAAGTCATCAAAATAAGAAAATTGATTTTGGGAAGTTAAATCAATGTGTGCGCCTGGTACAATTTACACACCTGGCTAAAATGCTGTAAGATATATGCTTACAATCACTAAGTATTACTATTATTACATGAATGTTGAAAAAACACTGACTTTTGGCTGAAGGTAAGTGCTGAGGTGTCTGGTCTGAGATAAACTAACACAAGGGCCTTGTCTGCATTCAAAAGTGTTCTGGTTTCATTTATTTGTTGCATAGCTCCATGTAGCTCTGTGTAGCATTCTTGTCTTAGTGTAGCTGAAAACTACTCTTCGCTGACTTATGCTGAACTGGAACAAGCCTGCTTTAACGTGCCTTAGGTCATTCATTGTGCTTTTGTACTGGTAGATCTCAAATGGTATCAAATTAACACTTTCATTTAAATCACTGCAACTCTGTGTGATCATCAATGGAACCAATTCAGTGTGTGTTTTCTTTAAGTGAGCATTTCAAATCTCTTTGGTTGCAATCTGGAGCATCTACAAGAGCCATTAGGATCAGCTCTGTCCATATCACCTATATTTTCCATGATACGTGCAGAGTATTTGCAGAAATAAATGGGAAGATGTTTTTCCCATATGTGCATGAACTCTGAACTCCAAGAGTTCAAGTGGGTTCAGTTGTTCTCCTCAAACTGTCATTCTAGTCCTAATTAGTACATGGTGCCGTGAGCAATTTAAATGGAATATATTAATAGAGGAGAATTCAGAGGAGGAAAAAAGATGCCCTCCCCCATACCCCTGCCTGCAAAAACTCTTAAATAAACAGGGGATTTCTTAAGGGTGCCTCACACCCTTCCCACCTCCCCCTTTCCCTTAACAATAAAGATTGAGGGTGGGAGACGGAGAAGGTCCGGATGCTGTCTGCCAGGGAGGGTTTCCCACAGGAGGAGATAGCTGTAGACTCCCACTGCTTCCAAGGAGTCGTGGGGGATGGGGGGATGCTGAAACTGAGCCATGATGGTTCAGGGTAGTGCTGTTTTATTTAAACCCTCAAATGACTTGACATGCCCCTGGTACTTTCACTGCCTAATTATAAATGAAAGGAAAACGGCAAGAGAATCCCCTCCTGTTGACCATCTCCCACTTAACAAGGCAGCACATGTCTCTGTCTCTACCTTTTTAGCTCTGTCCTTGCTTTTATCCTTCTGCAATTTAATCCTAACTCAATTATATTATTACAGTGTGTCACTTTGAGTCACTTTCCCCCTTATTGGCATATGGCTCTTTTCAGATTCACTGCTAATTCTTTTCCAGTGGACTTGTTTAAAACGTACTCATTTTCTGCTTAACTCTGTGTTATTCATGCATCACATTTCTGCAATGCCTGGCTAGCTTCCTCGGGAGGAGAACAGGAGCCGGGGATGGTCGCTCCCTGCATACATTTGCTGGAGTTTCCATACCCAATTGTCAAAACACAAACTAGATGGCAGGAAAGGTGAGCAGCATGCCCCGTCTGTCAGAAATGTGGATAGGAGGCTGCCCTCCGCTGGGTCTATTCCAGAGCCCTGGGCTGGAGTGACGAGGAGAGCTGGTGAATACTGAAAACCGTTTTCTATCAATATCTCTCTTTTTTTTCTCTTTTCCTATTTTTTTCTTTTAGTTTTCAAATGCATTCACTCAGGCTCCTTGTGCCCTTTTTGACTTTCCTCCTTGTGTCAGCCAGAACAGAGCAAGATGGTCCTGCAGGTTCTGGTTTCCTGGGGAATATTCCAATTGCCCATCCATTCAAGCTGTCTTCAAGTTTGGATATGGGCTACTTGAGTGAAGACTAATTAAAGAAATGGATCACAGAAAAAAAAAAAAGATAACTCTGTGACACTTCACAGGCAGGAAAAGAGGACTGTTTGGGAAATATATACATTTTTCTCCCCTCTCACCTAGTAGGAGACAGAGATGCTAGCAGCTGAGGCAACCATGATGCTGTCAAGTCCTGAACTTTGCTTTCCTAAAAGAAAAAAATTCCTTTTAGGTTTTCCTAAAAGCCTTTTTACACTTGAAAATGTACTGTAATAGTGATTCTTTGGTGTAAAACGACCCCATTTCCCTTCCACTTGTGTGCATGTGTCTTATTTTGGGTTGCCTTTTACCAACTGAGTTTGTAGGTGGAATAAGCTAACTAAGGAAAAGCTTGTTGGTAAACATCCAAATAAATGAGCCCAGAGAGGAATTTCCTGTTTTGGGAAAAAAACCCAACAAACAAAACCCCAAAAATCTATCCTCCCTTTTCCAAAACCTCACTTACAGCTAGAGAAATGCAAGCAAACTGTTCAGGACAAAAGTCTGCAAAATCTCTTTACTGCAGAGACAGAGACAAAATTAAAAGCCAGTTTGTTCAGAGATAGATACTCTCAGATAACAAAGCAAAACCTTCTGTCTCAAGGTGACCAGCAGTTTGCCCAACGACTTTCTTGAGTTCAGTAACTTCACTGAGGGGAGAGGCTACATCCCTGATTTTTCCACTTCTTTACATGTGGCTCTGGAAATGAGTGGCTTGAATTCAAAGGTCAAGATTTGTTTTCACAGTCAAAATACATATCTCTATACTGACTTTTGCGGTCAGATAACTTGGACACTTCTGTGTTAAGATAAGGACCAGGTAGTCTGTTTACAAATTCAGGTTGTTGTAAATTGATAATGGAGTGCCTAGTACACATGATATGAAAAGAGGTATAGAAAATTGCGGATGGGGCTGTGGTACTAATATCCAGACAAGCAAAGCAAGTATATCAATGGGGTTGATTTTATTTCTCTTTCCTGAGTCAAATCAAGTGTAATCATTATGGGAACTGTGAATGAATACTTTTCATTTCAAGATGGCACTATAAAGATCACATGAAAAGATGCTCAGAACTTCTGCTAACAGGTTCTTCAGCCTCAGAGAGTCAAACACAAAGCATATGAGGATGTGATTTTTCTCTTTATCCTTTAAGTTTTCCTTTCCTTCTGTTAATACAATTTTAACTCGGTAGCTACATTACTCAGCACTGTAATGACTGCAGTTATTACTAACAGTTAAGATAACATGGTGTAATTATATCAAGAAATCATGTCCACTTCATAGCTGTCCTGAGTGTCTTCTGTTTTCAGACTTCATCTGGGATAAGAGACAGCTAAGTCTCCATCCTTTTTCAGGCCATTGGGTCAGGTTGGTCCTAACCATCATATCAATTTCCCTAAATTCCTTAGTCAACTTGTCTGTCAGAGACAAAATTTAGAGTCTATTTATTCTACCTCCTCCAGCTGAGCTTCATTTAGAATAACTTTTCCTCCACAGTAGATTGCAGTCCATGAACCATAAAACTTCCTTAGAAGTTATACTTACTGCTTAATTACCAGAAGCACCAGGGGAAAGAAAAAATCTTGCTATGTTTGTGAACCAAGGTAGAAGTGTAAATATATGACAACTCTTGGTTTTTGTTGTGCTTTTTTAACAGACAGGAAAATAATTAATTGATTTCTTACACCACACTACCTGTTGTACTATTTGACACATTTTGTGAAAAGTCCTCTTTGAATCAGATAGTTCTTAATGATTGCTGAGCAAATAAACAGGAAAAACAACAGCCCTGGAAAGCAATTTATGGGAAGAAAGCACGAAGAGGAGGTGAAGCCTAAAAAAAGGTACATCTGAAACGAGTTTTGAACAAACATATGCTCTCATACAGCAGATTTTTGAACCTCATAGGAAATATGGTGCTGAAATGAGAATAGGTTGATGAAAGGATGGATTTGTTTTCTGTGCAATTTCCTGTACATTTGCATGTGAGTATTTCCCCCCTGCGAAAGTCTATGACTTAAGAGGTATGAGAGCCAGGACATCTACATTCTCTTCCCCAGTTTGGAAGGGATTCACATTTATACTGATGACTCTGCTTATCTTCCTGTGCCTCTGATGTTTGTGATAGGTGCAATAATGACCAGCCTTGCCTTAACAAGCCTGTGGTATGGCTCATCAGATGAGGATATTGTGTTAAAATCCTTGAATTAATGCTAAGGGTGGTTATTATTTTGCAAGATGGGTAGCCCACAAAATGCCACTTTGCTATTTCTAGTGACTGGCATTTGTTTAGCAACACAGAGCACAATTTAGAGGAGGCTTTCCAATTCCTACTGGATGGGATCAATTTGACAGAAGCATCAGTATCAGGAGATCCTCTGCTAGGAAAAGAACTATCGCTCTCCACTGTCTTTGCCATTTACAGGAAGGATCGGTGCCAGCAATTTGACTTTCATTAGCAATAAAACAGAGAAGGGAAAAAAAAAAAAAAGAAAGAGTCGCAAATGATTCTATAATGTCCTTGAAATTAAATTAAAAATAGCCGTCACTGCCAAAACTCAGAAAAGGACTCATAGCTTTTTTACAGTGCCTACTACAATGTGGATTTATGATTGCTGGAATACTGCTTACTGTATAACAAGTGTAGTATTAAGTGCCATATTGGACTACCATATGGCTACTAACCTCAGAGGTTGGTAGCAACTATCAGTGTAGAAATTAGTGTGCAGAATGAGCCTGAGGATAAAACCAGTTATCACTCAAGCATGCTATATAATTGGCTGTAGCAAGAAACTAAAAAATGTCTCGGAAACCAGATGGATTTGAAATGTTCCATTATTCATAAACACTTTTTTTTTTTTTTTCTGCAGCGATACTTGTTCCTTTCCCAAATATTCTGTTGTTAAAAAGAATAATTACCATGCAGAAGCAAAAAGTGAGGAGGATAAAAGTCCTTGCTGCTGGGGGACAGGATGGCCTCTGTGTTTTGGGCTGGGCAGCCCCTCCTTGCCTGCAGCACCCGGGCTGGGGGGCAGCCACTTTGTGCCAATTTCTGCAAGGACTTTTGCTGTTCCCTTCCCATGGAGAATGAGAATGGTGAGGGAAGGAGGGTGGTGGTGTGGGTATGTGTGGTGATGTTATTAGCAGCCCTTCACAGCTGTGGAAACTCATCTTTTACGCAGTGTTTCCCTCCTTTCTGATCACTCAAATGACAACCATTGTAATCTTCCTGACAGGAACTGCCTCCCTGGAGGACACCACGTCCCCCCACATGCTCTCTTCCTCTCTCTCCTTTTCATCCCATTCCTCCACCCCACGCCTTTTCCCACTCCTTCACCAGCTGGACCAATAGGTGAAGCAGGAAAAGAAAAGAAAGAAAAGAATAACAAAAAAGATTGTTTTTTGTGGACAAGAAAGGGCAATGATCTTTGCAAGTAATACCAAGTGGGAGCAGAAAGCAGAACTTAAATATGCAGGAGAGGGACACTGCAAATTCCAACTAAGCTCAGCTCAGGGCTGGAGAGTCTCTACATGGGATGAAGAGTAATCCCTTCCTCTCTTACCCCACAACCAGCCTCTTGCAAATGGCCTTTCCCCATCAGAATAAAGGAGGAGACAATCCAGCTCTTATTTGTATGAAACACAGGACATATAGGGGACCTCCTGTTCCCATCATTCAGTTATTTTTCAGTGTTTTTTTTGTTTAATTCAGCTGTGCTTGGATGGTCAATTGCAGCTGAAGAAGTAAGCCAACAGATAGTTTCACCTAACAAAGCAGGTTCAGTGTAGTAGGAAAAAAATTTGGTTTGGCCTTTCTCTGAGCTGTACGCTAAGATCAAAGACTGAAAACAGGGATACTTTCAGGATTTGATTTATGGCACACATAGGTTTGTGGTAAGGAGGAAAATAAAGATTGCTGAAGGATTTCAAATTTATTTCTATTGGATCCTCAATAAAACCAAAAGGTTGAATGTTTTGTTTGGATTATGGTTGGGTTTTTTGTTACTGTTGTAAGGAAACATGCACTCTGGTTCAAATGAAAACTACTGAGAAAATGAAAATATTTTATTACCTTTTCAGATTTGAAAATTGTATAATCAAAGGTGTGATATAATATGTAAATGGAAAATTTTGGATTCAACTACATTTTCTAATAAACCCCTAACTTCCAAATATTTCATTCTGAAACGATGTTAAAAGAGGATATTGCAACACTGTTAGACTTCATACCCAAATGAGAACTACAGCAAAACCATTTCCTCTTCCAAAATGGTTCAATTACAATAAAACTGCAAATAACCATATATCTTTTCGCATCTGTTCAGGAAAGAAAGAGGGAAACCTGCCCTATCCAGTGGTTTGTGTTTACTGGTCAATGGATCAGTGGAACACTGACATGACTGTTGCAGTAAAATGCAGCTACAAAGGGTTGACTTCACTCAGTTGACCCACTATAGGTTGTGTTATCAATACTGAAATACATTTTGGGCTTATAACAGTCATACCATATTGAATGCTTCATATGAAGAGAATTGTACTGATAAATTTGTGCCTTATGTAAAACAGAATATCTGCAAGGGCCAGCCAGACTTGGAAAGAGAGAAAATCTGCTCATGGAGGCTGGTGACACCTGAGATATCTGCTGCTTGTATATACATCCTACCTTCAGATATGTACATTGACCAAGAACAGAGAGAAGCTGATTTTTTTTCATAAAACTCATCTTTGGAGGTGCACTACTTCCACCAGAGGCAAAATTATGCTCAGAATCAAAGCATGGATGCACCCTTTGGCTCTATATTGGTTTTATTCCCTAGTGAATAAATTATTTTCTTTACTTCCCCAAACAATAGTTTGATATAACACACCTGAACTGAACAGTAGCCTTATCCTTCTCACTCATCCACTGCCAATAGCCCATTGCCTTTTACTGCTAAAACTTGCTTATGATTTAGACATTCATTATAAGGTCTGGGATAAAATGCTGAGAGATTAACAACAAGATACTGAGAAAAAAAAAAAAAAGAATGAGAGCTTTGGAAGATGAATTAATGGATGATAAAAAGTAAGTTTATCCCAGTCCAGTTGTGAGAGGGTGACTGGGCCATATGACTTTTACTGTAAAAAGCTATGGGATGTCATGGGGTGGTGGAAGTTTACTGCATGTGTGTCCGTGTAGATGTCTTGTCTGTTCACTGTCATTAAATATGTTTAGCCCAACAATGCATAAAAAGCAACTAAGAAAAACTTACAGTGTTAGGCAGTGTACGACCAAAGCAATATCTATCCATCTATTAAATCTCTAGATAGTATTTTAGACTGAAGTTATGGTGTTGCACATAGAGGACATTTATTTTATGCATTGCCAGCAATACCACTGTAGTGTAAAACACTTATTTTATGGTGTACTGACTTTGGTGGAAAGTTGCATGAATCTACTAATTCCGGGTCAGCAAGAGAGTTTAAAAGCTTCCATGATCAGCCTGTATCTGGCCTGAAATATGCTTTTATCAAGACAAGCTATCTAGAAAATTTAAAAGAGAAAGAAACATGGTAAGGAAGCATCAAAAATTGTTGGACAAAAGGGTGGGGTGGAATAAAACACCTTTAACTGACACAGTCCTAGTTACAGAGATCTCACAGAAAGGTTTTCAAGCATAAACGTGCCTCTCATCCTGTTATGGAAGGAACTATCTTACTTTCAAAGGTATGACTAAGAAAAATAATTTCACATTAGATTATTTCCCTTTAAACATTTAAACAATTTCTCTTTAAACAATTTGGTTCCCAACACACTGTGGGAGACTATTAGAAGTTTCCAAGAGGAGCAGCAGGAATAGCACTGAATGCAGCAGATTCTGATCAGTCCATTGATGGTCAAATATTAAATACCTGATCCATGAAAAAAGCTGATGTGATAATTGACTATCAAAATGGAAGAGTAATTTCCCTGTTTACTTCTGAATGGTGGGAGATTTAATCTGATAATGTTTAAAGAAAGAAAATAAAGAAGGAGGAAAATATCAATAGGCAGGGATCTTCATCTCTGGGTGTGATGTAGTGACAATAAATGTAACAAATGTCTGAAACTGGCATCTCAAAACATGAACGTGTTCAAGAAAGAACGAGCCAAGCCAACCTCTGTGGTGCATGAAGGTGAAGGAGATGCCTAGGAGGTGAGAGCGAACAGATGGGAGCGAGAGTGCTTAGAGTTTAAGCAATAGCTCTATTGTTTAGATTTACTTCTTCCCTGGCTCTCCTGGAGCCCTCGCTTACACGGTAGCACCAGCTGGCCTGTCCCCTGAAATGTCATGGCTGCTGGCAAAGCCTGCCCACTCTACCATGGGTGTGCAATGTGGGGCAAATGCACACAGAAGTCTCTGCTGAAAAGCGAATAGCTCTCCAAGTCCACACAGTGTGTGCACAGACCACAACCTGGACACCACTTCCACCCCTACAAGGAGCGAGGAGAGGAGCTGTGGTCTGTCAGTTTCTTACTGAGGGATGCACACTTCAGGTCCACTCTTCTGAAATGCATAAGCAAAGAAATCAAAATTCCCTTCAAAATGCCTTCATGGAGTAAGCAGGTTAGAAGGGTCAACCTGAAATTTTGGCACTGGATAAATGTGTTGATATTAGTTTCTTTTCAGGATAAGGTTTGATGGTGGTATTTTTTTTCTCTAACAGACACTATATTGCTGAGGGATAAAATATCTCATAATTTCAAAAATAATGCATCAAAACAGGGATATTAAAATGTTTGGTATAAGACATCAAAAACATAAGTGTCTCAAAAATACTCTTCCATTCTTGATCTCAAGGAAGGGAAAAGTTAAGTCCATTTGCCCTAAGGAGATCAAAGATTCATAGGATTCAAAGAGAGATCCCAAGGGCATATCTCAAACAACTCCTGCCTCATGGCATGATGGTTTTCAGGTGTACATGAATCCTGATGGATATTTGTGCAATCTGCATTTGAAAACCTGATGCCTGATCAAATCCGTTATACTGGTCCATATGCACAAACGTTATTCCCTTCTCTCCTCACCCTGGAGTTCACAATCTGTCATGATAGAAGGTTCCTTATACCTTTGGATGTATTGCCAGACTGTCCTTTTAATATAATATTCATCAGCTTATAGATTGCTATGGAAAAAAGGAAAAAAAAAAGTGGATTCGTGGCATAAAGGGGAGAAAAAAAAAAAAAAAAAAAAAAAAATGGAATATGGGGAAAAAGGGGGAAAAAAAAAAAAAAAAAAAAAAAAAAAAAAAAAAAAAAGAAAAAAAAAAAAAAGAATGGCATTCGGAAAAAAAGGACAACCCTGTCAAAACATGACAGCTGATCCACTGCCTGTTTTATGCTATTCATAGAAAATGCCAAATTCTGCAAATAGTAACCACATGTACATCGGCTTCGCAGACTCAATGTTCTGCTGCAAAATGAGACGTTCTGTATTTTAGTGTGTCATCAAAGGCAGTGAAAATATCACTCCAGCCTCCTAGGCTTAACCCTCTGGTCTCTCAACTGTTAAAAGTTTAATTCGATGGCGGTGGGAGAGAACAGCAACACATCCAGCTTTGTGAGCGGTGTTAACGGAGCTGCCTAATGTATGCCAGTTGCACATAAAGTCAATTAACAAATCTGTTACCGCGCCATTTTTATTCATAGCCATGAGACCATTAAAGCGACAAGACTGCATCTGACGTTTATGATCTTGTTCGCGTTGCCAGAGGAAGGGGGAGTGGGGGTGGAAACAACTTTGTGGCTCTGTAGCATGAGAGAAATAGCACCATTCAGAGACATAAGGGCTCTTGAGCAAATGCCGGAGCTTCTGAAGTCTTTTTCTCATCTCAGGCCCGTCCCCCATCCCCCCCTGCCCTTTTTCCCCGTCCCTCCTCCCCTTACCCCCTTGCTTGTGCCTTTCAGGTTTCATTTCAATGCAGGAAGATTGGCTTTTTAGTTCAAAACTATAACATAATTGTCCTTTTTTGTGGCTGGCTGATATTCCCTTTCACTAACATTTTAAAAGAGTACTTATGCTGAATTGAATATGGGATGGGAACAGCTCCTGGTGCTTTTGTGTGCAATGGGGATGGCTTTGCGAGGGAGGCTTGAGCTTCAGTTGGCTGTGTCCTTCTCCAGGAATGCTTCCAAGATCTTCTAAGTGACCACTAGCTCTGAATAGGGTCTCCTGTTTAAACTTCTCCTCCTCAACAGCCTTTGCAACAGCTACAGTAGATCTCTTTCAGCCTGGAGGAGCTAAACCTTGGGAGTTACACCATTTCTGCCTTGGATTTCCCAGTATTTTCCACCTTCTGCTGGCCTGTGTGCTCTTCTTTCAGTATTTCTGAATACCAGGAGGGTGACCATGAGTAAGACAAATTGCCAGCGGAGCTCTCTGACCACATATTAGTGTCCCCTCTTAACTGAACTGTTCCCCAGAATGCCTCAAATATAATCTATATTCCCTGCTAACAAAAGTAACTTCTGCATATATCTCTCGAGTTACACTACCTTGTGAATGGTAGCAAAGAAAAGAAGATTTAGAAATTCCAGGGACAAAGTATTTGGTGGAAAATATTTAATTCATGAAGTGTTTTTCCTTTAAATTGAGCATCCTACTGGTAAGAGTACAACTGATTGGAGGAAGAAAGTTTATAGCCATATTAGTGGGTAAGCAAGGAGGTAAATGGTTAAGTAAGGAGGCCAACAGGTTTTATGGCTGGATGAACTGATTATGATACAGAACTGATAAACTCTGAAATTATTTCTAGTGTGCAGACAGGAAGGTTAGAGGCCAGCTGTCTTGAGAATCTCAGATCACAATATTAGTCTACTGCAGAGTGCCAAAAATCAGTGGCTGACATCCTGGCTCCATTAAAGTTGCTGGGTAAAACTCCAGCAGATGTTTTACCATTGACTTTAGTTGGATCTGTTTCTCCAAATAACTGCAGGGGCTGTGTGAGATGGCAGGATTCTCTCCAAGATTGTAGCAGTGGGAGCCATCCTTGTGAATGTTTCACAGCACTGGACCTCCAGAGGAATTTGTCTCTTGGGGATGCTTGTTTGGGGAGAGACAGGAAAGTGTGTTATCAGGGAGGAATATTGCGTTTTGGTTTCTGTAAAATGAGAAAGGATAAAGAAAGCGTGAGGAAAAATCAGTTTCGTGCTCAGCTAAGGCAAGGGAGCTGGGATGGCCAAGGTGACAAATACTCATACATTACATGAAATAATTCTCATGTGTGCCAGCAAAGACTTCCAGTCAGATCAGAGCTGTGTTTGATTTGAACCTCACTTTTTTTGTTGTTCAGAGAGCAATACAATCTGAAATCATTGACGAAATTCCTCTAAGTCCACAGGCAAAGCAGTAGCAGCAGGAGAATTTATAGCTGCTTCTTATTAATTTCTCGAGGCATCTATATTACAATAGATGGGAAGACACTTGTTCAAAAGACAGAGGGCCGGCAACTCATCTCATCCACAGAGCTTTCACTTGACCCTTTTGAATCATTGCATTGAATGTGCTCCCATTTAACAAAAGCTGAGCAAAGAAACAGATCAAATGCTCACGCATATGCTCATGCACAGTTTTTTATTCTCTGAAGAAAAAATAGTGAAAAAAATAGTGAAGTATCAACATTGATATTTCTGTCTCACTTACTCTGGAGTGATACCTCACTCCAAAGGAGTTCCATTGAAGCCATTGGCCACTGTTATGGCTAAAACTGCTTGTATAAAGTATTTTCTTATTTTGTGAGGGTAGTAAAGTGGATCCTAAGTGTCATATCTAACACTTCTTTTGTTGCTGGAAACCCTTCTACTCATGCTGTGTGTCAAGATCTTTTCCTAAAGGATAAACCCGTTATCCCGCAGTGCCAATGGGAGAACGCAGCCTTCAGCTGTCCACTCCTACCAGCTAGCTACTGGGCTGGCTTTCTCACCCAGAGAGGGTTAAGGTTGACCTTACTCATAAGGCTTTAGAAACTTAAACCAAGTTCTTATTTTGCGGATACCTAAATCCCTCTGAAAAGTACTTCTGGAGACCTAGACCTCAATGTTTGTCAAGCTTTCCATGGATGCTCTATGGAAGATAATAACAAAATGCCAGCAAAAGCTGGCAGAAACAAGAAAGGAGCTGCAATTGAGCTTATTTTACCACTGTCACCATTAGAAGGGGAAATAGCCACACATCGTAAGAGGCTCACATCCCTCTGCAAAACTCACTGCCTCAGCATCACATCGTGGGGGGAATGGGTGCTCTGAAAATCAGCCTCCAGCATCTGAGAGAGAATAAATCATAGCCCAGTGAGAGCGGGGAGCCTATGCCAACATTCCTGAACAGAGAAATGGGCAGCAGGCGAGATTCTGCAGCTGGTGTACGCCGAGTACAGAACACCAAGGCCTTGAACTTTTTCCCCCTCCCGGGGCTCTTCCTGCGCTCCCCCTCCCTTCTTGCCATCTTTCCCTTGAGCGCCTGGGAGAGGAAGCAAAATTTATACCACTGTGCCCTTAAAATGCTGACTTTCCATGTTTACAGGGATTGTTTACACAGAAAATTAATCAGTTACGGTTTTAAATTTTAATTAAAGAATGCTTTCCACTGTTATTGCAAAACAGACAAAAGCCCATAAAATGTATATTTGACTGCCGTGCTGTGTTGTCTTTGGATCGGCAGCAGACTTGAGATCAATCATGCATGGTATTTTTTGAACTTTTTTTTTTCCTAAACACAACACTCTTCACACAAGTGACACTATTTTTTTTTTAATGCCCTTCAAAATAAAAGCCAGACTGTACAACAATATGGAATTCTCCTTCATGCCTTTCTTTTTAAGACCAAAAATGAAATCCTTACTCTCAAGCTGGCCGTGGGATATTTTAGCCATTAAAAAACCACAAACAGAATCACAGCTTCCATAGTAAAGGCCCCAGACTTGCTTACTTCAAAGTCAATAACAAAACTCCCACAAACTTTGATTCAAGTGTTTATTACATGCTGTTTGTTCCCACAGCTGCAGTTCCTGGTTTGAAAATAAAGTGTGGCCATTTCTTTCTCCAGATCTCATGGCCATGAGCAGCGATTCCAGATCACTTCAGGGTTAGCCATTCAACGCCTTTTTCCTGAAGTATTTATCCATGGCATGTAGATGTCTCCTGAAGGCCTGTGGGAGAGCACGACTCTAAGAAACTGGATCTAGCCCCAAAATTTTACAGTCATGATGAAAAGCTACAATTAGGTCTGCTATGCCTATGCCCTCTTAGCAGCACAGTCAAGTACTTTCTTTTCTCTTGAACAAAAGTAAATTCAGATGAATAGATCAGCAATGTAAGTGCAACTGCTTAACTAAAACAGACTCCCCCTCCTCTAGCAGTATTTTATTGTCAAAGAACAGTTTTTTCCATCCATTCTTCCCATTTATCCAAAGATCCATAAAATCTGAGAAAACTCTCAATTTGACTACATTAACACACATCCTTGAAAGTCCAAATTTCAACAACGTCAAATAGCCAGATGGAAATCACCAAGCTTTGAAAGCCACCATGCTACCAACTGGTCATGCTGGAGACCTAATTGTGTCACACAAGAGACTCTCTGTAACACAGACCTTTTCTGCTCACTATGACACAATGAGAAGAGACTTTGCTATCTTCATGTGGAAGATGACGTACGTATTAGCATGATATCTAATTTATTTCCAAAGATAAGAACACCCACAGGTCAGGCAGTGACATGAGCATCTGGACCACCAAATGTCAGGGAAAAGCTTCAGGTTCACTGTTACACAGTGACAGCAAGCATAGGAGAAAAAGGAGAGAAAAATCTCTTGATAGATAGTCCCAGGGAAGCAAGAAAAAGAAAGCATGTTAAAAATAATCAGTTAAGGTAAATTAGTGAGAAGCTTCTCTTCACACTGAAGTCTGTGGCAGAAATTGCTTTAGGTTTCTAGAATCCATTAAGTTCTGAGGAAATGAAGGTAGTAAGAGATTTTGCCCAGATGTTGTATCTATTGCAACAACAGAGGTGGCAAATCATCAGGAAGTTCGACAGTGCTCTAGTAGTGACAAGCTAGCAAACATCTATGAATATTTTATCTGACCTATATCCAAATTATTTTAGCAGCTTTGGTCCATGCAACTACTCTGGAAACATTGCCAGAAAGATAACAAGTCATGGTATGAAGGTCACAGCAAGAACAGAACTTTGAAGGAAGGTGTTTGGACAAGAATAGAAACATCTGTTAGTAGAGATGTCCTAGAACGGTCACTGCAATATATGGGGTATCAGCTTTCAGCTTGCAGCCTGTGAATGACAGATTCATAGAAGCTAACAGCAAAAAGACCATTGCAGTTCTCTCTTCTGCTAGCCTGCATACCAGAGGTCATAACATTTCTTTGAATTCTTTTCCTGCTTCAAGTCCAACAGCTGAGGCTAACCTGGGGTCATCATGGAAGGGAATGGGAGAGAGATTATTTTAATCAGGAAATTTCATTTAGTAATAGGCAATGAAATCTGTAATTGGAGCAAAAGTCATTATTCCACTTTAAAATTTAACTTAATTGCAAAAGTATATATACTTTTATACCACATACGTGTATATTTATACACACATATATATATATATGTATCGTGTTTCTAGTCTAAATTTGTCTAGCTTCACTCTCCAGCCAAAGTAGCAGTATTTGGTACTTGACAAAGTACTTACACCCACTCACTTTTGACTGAGATCAAGTCAATGCTTTATCTTGTCTCCAACAGCTCCTTGAGAGTCTGTCTCAAAACCATTCTTCAATCCTTTGTTCATTCATGGGCTATTCTCTAAGACACCACCCCCCATTTTTCAGAACCTTCAGGGTGCATCTATACCACTGACTTTGCTCAGATCAGCAGAGTAGTTTTGAAGGAAGTCTCACAATCATCACTCCTTTAGTTCACTGTCAGACAGCCTGAACTGGACTTCTTCTGGATAAAACTAAGTGAGAAATAGTGCTCCAACCCCCATGATCCCCAACTGCTAAGGGGACACCGGGTGCTCTGCATTAATTGCTTCACTCCACAGATCCCCTCTGATTGCTGTGAACTAGTTTTGAATGCAGACACAACCTCAGCTGTGGACGCCAAAATCTGGATGTGATATTTCAAGAGTGGCAGCACAAGTGCCAAAGAGAGAGCTATTATAAACACCCTTCTACTCCATACTCCTTAATCTAGACGTACAGGAGTCTTTAAAATCATAACCAATGAAGGAGGCAACGCCACATGGGAAGAAAATATGTACATAAACAGCTCCCTGCTACTGAAAATTATATAGAATATTGAGCTTGTCTGAACAGAGACCTTCTGTTAGGCAATTTCAAACAGAAAAAAAGTTCCTAAAATGGGAAATTACTCTATCATCTCCCATGATATTTTTTCCTTTGATTCTTTTCAAAATCTTCTGCTATTGGGCAGACCCTAGTTTGTTGTAAAGGTGAAATATTTGCTCTTCAGTTGTATTTTTATGAGCTGCTGTTACTGAAAAGTTGCCAACAATTTATTTGACTTCATGTGTAACGAAGTCACCTTTGGGATTCTAGGAGACCTAGGTTAACTTTCCTTGGAAATGTTTATTACTGGGCACTTACGGATATGTCTGATCCTCAATTAATACATGAAATATTGTCTGTTTCTTTTCTGAAATGTCTTCTAAGGCATTGCATGGACACATAAAATCTTCGGCTATTATTTTGAGGAGTACCCGTGATAGCAATTGAACTCACTCACTAAGTGCATTTTTGTGCTAATTAAATATTCCAAACTTCTATCAAGATTATTGTCACCTATTTAATGGTTCATTGAGTTTATGGGCCATGCAAGTCTCTCTTTTATATTTTCACCAGGATAGTTATAGCAACTATTCTAGTAATGACAAATTAGGGAACATGCAGAGGAGATGAAAGAACCTCAGTGCAGTAGGCCTAGTTTTTTTCCTAACTTATGCCAATTTTATGGTGTTGCAATGGCATTGACTTTGATGGAATTATTCTTCATTTTCTCTGGTGCCAGTAAGTGATAATGAGACCTGCTTAGTTGATATTGAAATATGGTAAATAAGGCAATCCATATATTTGACCATCTTGACCCTCTGACCCCTCTCCAAAAAAATGCAAGAGTCTGTACTAAAGGTCCCATCTGTGGACAGATATTTGAATCAGGGATGGGAAGATTGAAATAATATTGTCCTTCATTTTACCAGTAAGAATTTTCATCCTTTGGGCTATTTACCCGTCGGTCAATGGGAGAGGGCACTCTGCCAATTTGCAGTCAGAGAAGACAGTAAGTGTAATTCTGTAGGCACAACTACATAAAAAATGGACTGGAACATTTAAGATGAGATGTAAAAGTATCATTACTGGAGAAAGACAGGGAATGGTTGTTTGGAAAGACTTTTAGAGAATTCCTGCCTTCACTAGATATCTTTGAACCAAACTGAAAATAAAGTACAACTCAAGGGTTTTCTAGAAATTACTTTTTTGGTTCAGTACAAATAGGGTTCTATTCAGATATCTAGGGAAGTCTGTTGGTGAAATGTTCTATAATAAACCCATTATTTTTGCTGTTTCTAGTTTTAACTTAATGAGAATAACTGCAATATTATTGCTAATAGCAATGCAGTTTGATAAAATGAATAAGTAAAACATTGTACTGATATTGTACATCTCACCTCCAGGTGCAGGATGCAGAATTTTCAGAGGAGTCTACTTGATTTAGGGTCAAAAATCTAACTGACTGACAAGCCCCTGCCTCACTTAGGGGCTAATTAATGTTGTATTGTGACTGTTTTTCTTAAAAAGTAACATCAAACTACTTTCTATTCATAATAAATTAACACATTTTAAAGACTTCTTAATATTTGCCTCCATAAAGCCATAATTTTTATCTGAACAGACGTGCAAGCACCTGTTGTAGCCTGTTTTAAAAATGAGGTCTTAGAGCTTTCAGTTAATACCTCATAGAAATAGCAATGTGATTTTAGTGGCACTGATCTGATTTCTTCTAATGCAAGACACTCACGTTTTCTCCAAGTATCCCATGCATAATTCATATGGGGGCTCATATCTGATTATTTATAGACCTTTCTATGACACCCCCTCAGTGAATATTTGCACAACTTCAAGATAGCAGGGTGAAACTTTCTCCTGAAGAAAATTTCCAGCTAAAGACGTAGCACCACTTCAGTTTCACTTAGGTCTCAAAACAGCTCTAAGTACAACACAAGTGGTACATAGGTTTCATAGTACTAATACTCTATAGAATATTTCCACTCTTAGCTCCCTCCTTCCTGAAGTGGAAGAGCCAGTCCTCACTGTACATGCATGGAACAGGGGAGATGGCTTCCTAAAAGCCATGGGGAGAGTCTGTAAAAGTCAAGAAAGGAATCCGGATTTTCCAGTTCTCCAGCTCTTCATGTCAGGAGCTTTCTTTCATCCATGATCAGAAGTATAAAATCCTAGTTAGCTGATTCTCCGCAGCATGAGCATAGAAAGGAGGACTGCAAAGACACATGGAGGACGTGTAGCTCGCTCCCAACCAGGACCATCTATGTTTACGTCCTTCAGAAAGAGGTTAGTGCAGATGTTTTGGAAAAGCTTGGAAAATGCACATCATTTATTCTAGTGTTTAAAATACCTTAATGATAATAAATGTCTTCTTCCAATCTAAATCTTCTATACAGCAATTTAAGCCTGTCATTTCTTTTTTTACCCATAGTGAAAACACAGAAGTCATTTATTGTTTAGCTCCCTATATTTATTCTTACATACTGGAAGACCACATTCATGCCATACTTAAGTCTCTTCTTTTCCAGGCTGAATCATCCCAGTCTCTTCAATCTATCCTTACTCCAAGATCCACCCAAAAATGATCATCTACTCAAAGTGAAGAGTCATTCTCCATCAGGCAGGATAAAGAACACAGGCTTCATTGGATGGTTGAGTGCTCCTTGAAGCTTTCTTTCCTAGACATTGCTTTTGCGTTTCCCTCATCTTATGATCACAGAAGGGAGCAGCAGAAGTCTGTCTGTCTTGCAGCTTCATACAGGATCCATATGTCTGGTGCTCGGCGTGCAGTTCTCTGTCTCTCCATCGAATGTCGGCTCTTCCTTGATCTCCTTGCCCTAAATGTCTCTTGCTTTCCTATCTTCCTGTGTGCCTTTTCCCTCCTGTGAGATTCCGATGAAGGATTTTAGAAGACAATACATATGATAAATGTATATGTGTGTGCATTTTTTTAAAGAGAAAGTCATAGTTACTGATAGAAATACTCTCAAAAGCCACAATGTAGAGAGTGGTGGTGTGAGCCCGAGTTTTGTTCTCGTTCACAGGGATTTTATTCGCATATTTTACTGTCAGTTTCTTGACATTTTTGTCAGCTTGGATCCGGAGGCCATAGTTGCCGCCAGCAGGTCCTACCACATTTTTATTCTCCATTGTATTTGCAGGGAATAAATAAAAACAGAACAAGAGTGAAAGCAAGAGAGAGACATGGCGAGAAAGAGTCAGAGGTTACTGGAAGAACTGCTTTACGTATTTTTTCCCCTGCTAAAGAACATCTACACTGCAAAAAAACCCAAATGACCTCAGACCATTTTGTACTGAGAAATTTCTTTCCTCAGTTACGCAATGCAGACTTCAGGCAAAATAGTTAATATGTTTGCATAAGAAATCTCTCATTCCCTCTCACGCTTTGTCTGTCTTTTCCCCCCTTCATTTTTTTTTTTTCTTTCCTGTGTGTTTCCGGGCTGCTGTGAGATTTTCCTCACAATACATCTATTGTTTCCCAGTCACATCACCACTGGCTGTAATCAACTCCGATTTCTTTCTTTCTTTTTATTTCTTGCTATAACCATGAGATTTACACATGCAACAAATAAACAAAACCTACCATAAGGTTATAAACAAGTTGACTATAGAAGTGTTTATTCCTCAAGGCTTTAAATGTTGTGAACAAGACATAAGAACAAAGACCTTCTTCTTACTTATGAACTTATAAATTAAAGTCTGATTCCCTATACTTCGTTTCTGTTCCATCAAATCTCTTAACACAGTGTCTAGGATTGACACTGTGTCTTTCCTGTGTATGAGCCATAGGAAGACACAATAGTAACATCTCAGGTGTGTCCAAGGATTAATGCAGTCCCATAACTGAAAATTTCAGTCTTATTGGATGCCCTACCATCCATACTGATTTGATGCTCCATACTCATCTCTGATGAGTTTGGTATAGCTTTAAGTCAAAGTGTCTTCACTTTGATACAAACTTGTCTCCAGCCTGTTCAGCCTTCTTCTGTGCCATCTTTACCCTTGAGCACTATCTCTGACAAGGAGGGAAAAGCAAACAAAAAACCCCCACAGCAGTAAGATAATTGTCTATATTTGTGTTCTTCCAGGATGCAATACAGAGCCCATTAACAATGAGAATGAATGTCCCACCTTCAGTTGCCTTTGGATAAGGCTCCATGGTCTCAGTCTTATGTTTCAGACCTCCCAATAGTTGTGTCAATTGTTGCAGTAGTTCCTGACATTCACTCATCCACTAACAATTACATTGACACCATCAATTTCTTTTCACATATGCAACTTAGCAGTAGCCACAATGGTGTTCAGTTTCTTAAGAAGTAGACCAGATCTAAAAATGGTGACAAGGAGGTTGAAAGGCTCTTTAGTCATCAAGCTACTCAAGCAGGTGCTTTCTGAAGTAGGAAGAAAAAGTCAAGTATTAAAAGTCAGTTGCAGAGTAAGTGCTGCATCTCTTAATTCAGACAAAGGGGGTTTTGTAGAGTCCCATCATCCACACAAGTGAATTGGGAATCGGATATTAAAGACAAAAAACAAAGAGATATCTGTCCTGTAGCTTGGGGCACTGATCAAAACACAGCGTGGGAGGGCAGCCGAGAGGTTAACCCTTCCTGTAGCCTTGAAACTGCACTGAAAATGGCCTTTGTATGACAGAGAATAAGCTTTAAAAACCCCAAACTCATGGGTCATTGTGGTAGTGAAAAGATGCCCATTGAAATGGGAAATGGATCATGTTTTTGTTTCTTGCATATAAAATTGTTTTCTGAGACTTTCAAATGACCCTTCCATGGATACTGAACTTTCCATCATTTACTAACATTCAAGTATACAAATGGTTACCCAAAGGGACTACCACACATGGCAAAATAGATTTCATCCATTAATCCCCTTCTCATTAAAACACTGAAAAAGGAGCCAGAAATATGGGTGAGCATCAGACACATTTGAAATATTGTGAAGGTCTGAAAATCATATGAATTTTGGCTGAAATATCCTTCCCTCTTGCCATTCTCAAATCCTGATTGAAATAGAGCACATGGACCAAACCTTGTTCCCACTGATATCAAAGCAAACACTTTACGATTGCATTAGAGAAGATTTAGCCCTTCAATACTTTGACATCAAAATGGAAACCAAGTGCTTAATTTGATGGGATTTAGATACCCCATTTAGTCAAACAGGCAGTTACAGCTTCATATTAGAATAGTAATTAGAACAGATCCTACAAAACCAGCTTCAGGATAGAATTGAGGAAGAACCCTGTACATTTGATTTGGCTAAATTTAACTCCAATTCATTGATCCAGATTCCATTCAGGGTTCAGCTGAGTGCCACATCTTGCACAATATCAGGCCTTGGAAAGGGGTGGCTGAAATGGAGAAAAAATGAGATGTCAATGGGCTCAGAAAGGCTAAAAAGTCAAGCTAAAAGTTTGGAAACCAGAACAGGTCAACTTCCTGGTTTTATTCTGTTGTAATTCTTTTTGTAGATACTTTTCCTTCTGCTCAGTTCTTCATTGCTGTCTTTCCTACAGAAAGCAACAGAAAACTGTCTTCAAGGTAACTTCTAGGTCTCATTTTGTAGCAATGCCCTTGACTTGAAGTCTGATCTTCTATGAAGGCACCACCAGGCTTGCAAGTACTAGAAAATAAGAAAATGAGCTCAAGATTTCTTTTCCCTGTTATTAAATACAGGTGCGAATCTCCATACTATACAATGAAAGACCAATTACATCATGGTAGTGCCCCCAGTGCCTGCACTTTGCCTCAAGGTCCTTGAGAACATAAATGTAGAGGTAAGTCCAGGTATGGATGTCTCTGGAAGCACCTGTCCATCACCACTGCTGTACCAATGCACCACCTGTGCACCTTGGCACGCCGAGGGTTTTGAAGTCACAAAACGCTTCAGGCTCTCCATCAGTGTATGATCAGCTGGCAGCTTTGGTGCAGATGGGGACAAGAGGGTACATTGTGCAGCCAGGTAATCTCTCCAGTATTTCACGTCAGTGCTGAACAATGTAATAAAAGTTTGCAGATGAAAATACTAAGCTGGCTGGAAGGCAATAATTCACATTGGGTTTTATGACACTGGCCATTTAAGAGCTGTAGGAGTGTTTGAAGCAGGAACATAGTTCGTATTCTAGCCAGGGTCTAGCTCCAACTCTACAACAGCAATGTTTTCCACACACAAGATTTTTGCCCAAATCTGATAACTTGCTATCTCTGTCTGGGAAGGCTATGTCTATCTTTGGAAGCCAATGATCTGCAAAGGAAGGTGCCCGTAGGAGTGATGTAACTCCCATTATATTGTGTGTGGTTTCTGCCTACTGCAAGAACTACTAGGAGAAAAAGTACACACATACATATACATAAACTATTCAGTTTATGAAAGGGGGAATTCATAAGGAGCTGCATCTGGGATAGAGTAAGATCTATTCCCCACTTGGTTAATAATAACAAGACCCAGAAGTCACAAGTGGGGAGGTCATAAAGGGGGTTTATAAAAACATTTCATATGCAAGTAAAATGTGGTACAACCCATTATGTAATATTATTTATACACATTTGTTTTAATTTCTTTACCATGTCTTTTGATTTAAATTATTTCCCTCTAAGTCAGGAGTTGTTTAAACATGTAGTTCTCTGGCAAAAACACAGTGACAGGCAACCATTTGCTTGGCTTTGTTGGTCTGTGATGGGATCGGTGTTTCATGCTTAGCACATATTCTGCCAGCAAAAGCCAATGAGATGGAACTTGTCTTGTGTGTTTTTCTGCAGCAGGGTTTGGTGAATCAGTGTGGAGCTCATCCTGGAGCCATCAGATCACTTTCCTGAATACACTGGTATGGCCATAGTGTACTACAGAGTGCTGAGGAACACTGTTTATACAGTTCTGCCTGCTCCAGCATTGTGGACTATGTCAGTGAAAAGAGAGTTCAGGTCTGTTAAAGGGTAAAATTTCAACCTGAACGTGTCCCTCCCCTGTTGATTAAGCACTAGTAAAACTGACCTCGAAATAAGCTGATACTATATGGGAAAGGATTTGGTGACTGCTTGGACAGGGGAGTACAAAACTTGGCTAGCATATTTGGGGCTGCCCTTCAAAAAGAATACTTGGGATCTAGGAATCAAGCCACTACCTATCAATAAAATCTCAAAAACAACCTCTATCACTGCTTGCTTTCTAACAGCTCCAAATATGAAGACATTTATATAGTTGCAATGTATAAAGCAATGTATTCAGAAAGATAAAAACCACATGGTGATGAGCATGTCAGTGATATGTAGGCACACACACGTGCACATAGAGGAGCACAATTTGTTGTCAGGGTTGCAAGAATCTCTAGTGGAATACAAGCAAAACTGATAATTGAAACAATAAAGGGGGAAAAAGGCATTTTCCCACAAAAATCAGGCACATGCCAGTGGTACTTTCCCAACCCGAGAGGAAAAGCCCTCTTGGCTAATTCACTGCAAAGCTAATGAAAACCAGACAAGGAACTGAAACCAAAAAAGCTTTATCTTACAGGGAAAACAAAGCTTTCCAATGGAAATTATTCATTAAAAAGAACTGGTTCACTGAAATTAACAAAAAATATGTGAGAGAAACACCATGCTGAATGTGTTTTTGGTGATAACAATCTTACATTTATATACAGCACATTTCAGCCAGATGGACTCCGAAGTGCTTCACAAGCTTTGGTGCTTGTACAAACGAAATGTAAAGAATCACTTTTATTCCCCCCATTGAAATATATCTTTGCTGGATGAATCACTGCAACTGCATAAAAATGCATTGTGTCACGCAATAGTTTATTATATATGTAGGCAGACAAGTTGACAGAACTTATCAAGATTTTTTCCTTACCCTGCCTGACTACAAGGGTCAACACTTTCACCCTTCAGAAAAAAAATATTACAACACTCTATTAATGCTCAAAGTAGCCCGAGCCCATTTTCTTAAGATTGTGTTTTCCTAAGCAAACACAGAGAGATTGTCTCATTAACTGTCCAGTGGGAAGAACACCTATTTCAGTCATCAATCACAGTGCAGCACTTTAGGAATCTCCAAAATTGCATAGTGTATAACTTAGAAGCCTGGATGTGGGTACCCATCAAAGGCATCCTGACTGGTAGCTGGTTTAGGGAAAGCCACTCTCTGCTCTTGTCAAACTTCTCTGACAGCCCTGACACCTGAAGTACAGGGCGGTGTGGGGAGAAGCTTTCACACGGTGACCGGGAGCTCCATCTTGCAGATTTGCTTCCCCTCCCGTTACTTTATGAAAATGGATTGTCAGAGCAGCTGGTGAGACAGAAGTGTCTGCCTGTATCTCAGTGTGGCTGGTACTGTGATCCACCACTAGTACATGCTGAACCAGGCTCCAAATGGGGAGGGGGAAGGGGGCAGTTTCATTTGCTGCCAAATCCCTTAAGCAGTTGCTTGTTTTGTCTCTCTGTCTGAGCAGATTTTTCTTTGCTTTTCTTCTTACTCCACCTGCAACATTTTAACTTTTGTTTTCAAGCTGCATTTTTTTCCCCTCCTACTCTGTTTTCTCATGGAGGGGAGGGGTAGAGGGATACATGCACACACTTACAGCCTGGTTTTATTTTTATTTATTTATTTTTGTGGATGCAGAAGTTGCCTGCCAAGAGGGAGCCTGCAGTTACTGAGCTGAGCAGGAGGGCGGGGAGGTTGGCTACTCTTGGAGGTTCTCAGCGCTCGGAGGCTGATTGGAAACACCATGCGTGACAGCGCACAAAAAAGACACTCGTCAGATAGCCAAATTTCACAGTCCCACCTCAGTACCTCCCGAAGAGCTAGGAATACGTCCTGTCAAGGAACTTCCCATTCGTTAGCCTGCTATATTATTAACAGTCATCTCTTACCCTCTGTCTATATATAAAAGCTGCTCTGTATGTAAAATCTACCCCAAGAGAAGGTCAAGCAGAGCTTGATCAAGGACCACGGGAGGCACTGAGCCTTTTCCCACTGGTGGAGCATCCCTAGATGGGCAGTGTCACACACGCCTTCTGCTTTCCAACCCAAAGGCACGCAAGTGAATCTCAGCCTAGAACAGAAGTTCCCCTCTCTCTGCAAGCTTAGTATTAATAAGAGCTGTGAGGATAATTATCCTTCATTTGCATTCACAAAACAGGACTGGGGCATCACCGTGTTAATCCAAACACAAGCATCTGAATACATGTGGCCAGGAGCAAGAACTCAGTGACTTCTGCCGACAAGGTTTATGGCATAGACAGAGCCTGCCTTGGTTTGCTGTTATGGGCTGTCTGGTCCTATGTCAAATGGTGAAGCTAATAACTGTGGTAGTAAAAGAGCAATGCAGGAGAGCAGTGAAAACAAATGAAGGATTTTTCCCTCATTGACATGTAAACAAATTCATTGTTGCCAGCATTTTCAGTGAAAAGAACTGCTTTCTATTGAGAAACAAACCCAAAAAGATTGAAAACTGCCAAATCAGGGGAGTTTTCATTCAGATCTATTATTTTTATATACTTGCACACCTGTAGGCATGTACAGAACGTGATACATTTTAAAGGAGAATTCCACATGGAGAAGTTATTATTAAATCATTTCCCAGTCAATCATCTTTCCTCCAAACTTGGAGACTCAGTTTATCTGATGTTCTGACTAACAGATGAAAGCTTTTGGTCTTCTAGTGTTTCCAATGCATCATCCCTAACACTCCTAAAAGAAATCAATAGTGGTACAAAAAAAGGCCTGTGAAAAATAGAGAATTTTCCTGGTATGGAGAGAATTAATAAATTCACTTTGCAAGGTAAATGGGATGGAAAGGATAATACAGTGTTTCTAATCCATGAGGGTCTTGTATCAATTTAAACCATACAAGGTAGGATGCACTGGCATGGAGTACTGATTTTAACACTTCAGTGGATTTTTGCAGGGTGTTTTGTTCATTTACTAAGATCTACTGCTGGAAGGTACAATCTGTTGGTCTGGTCTGTTGAAGGGTGCATACTTCATGAAGGTACATTTAGCTTTGAATACTCTAAACATGTGTTATATGGATGATAATTTTAATTTGAGGGAAGATCTCACAAGGCAACTGGGAGGTAAAGCTGGCTTTATGTCTTGTGTTTCCATGACTCATGAGCATCTTTCTAGTTGCCTGTTTTGATGCTTGTGCTGGTGAGAGAACATGGCTATAAATCTACAGCACCAAATCCAATCTGTTTAAAATTAATTCTTGGAAAGGTTTTTACCTGAGCAACCAGGTATCTGCTTTCTTTTGATATCTCTACGCTGGAGGGTAACTGCTCAATTACACACTAGCTGTCTCCAAGGAACTCTTGCCTAAGCTCCCAAATATGCTTTCTGGTATCCATGGTCTGCATGAATTTTATACATCTCCTTCTCCGGGACTTTATATGTCAGCCGTAAAAGTTTGTGATGGGGTGGAACATAGTGATGTCCATAATCTCAGTCTGGAAAAATGGTTTATATAAAGTGTCATTAAAATGGATTTGGCTATTTTTTATTTTTATTTTTCAGCAGCAAGAAGAAACGGAAGGGGGGGAAGGAAGAGAGAAAGTATTCAATGCTGGTTAGATTTTTTTTTTTTACTTCTATGATCAGTAAAAGGGAAAGCTTTTATTTCTTTAACTGAGCATGACTCTAGAAGAGAAGAGGGGGGGCTTAGCCCCTTTGGAAAGAGCTGCAGTGCTCGTGTATTCATATTATTAATGGCTTTTGGTAATGATTTTACTGCACAAATTGTTACGAGACTGTTACAATGCAAATGGGATACCAGAGATATTTTCTATCTGAAGACCCCCAACCACAGACCACCGATATCACTGGAAATTCTCCTATTTAATAGATTTTGGATCACTCTCTATGCTTATAACAATGCAGACTACTTATTACTTAGTGGCATTCATTTTGTACCAGGACTACAAAGTAGATACTGATGCTGAAAAGCCTTTTTTTCCCCTGTAACACTGTCTCCTCAAGAATTGCTGCTGAACGTCCTTGAAGACATAATAGCTTCATAAACCCAGGTATGATTTTTCACAGGTAGTTCACAGGGCTGTCAGTTCCTGTGCTTTTTAATTCATAGTTTGAGAAGTCTGCCTAAAAGCCCATGCACCGGGATGCATGTGATGACAGGAACCCCCCATAAAAGTCTCCAGACATTTCAGCTGAGGACAAAAGCTTGGAGGTATGACCTGGGGACATGCTGAAGGCTGGGGAAAAAGAGAAAGAAAAAGCAGCAGGCGAATAAAAAGAATATATTGCACATATTGTGCTTTTTTGATAGATAAAGGAGTACCTATGAGTAAGCCTTACTCAAAATCATGGAGAATTTAGGGCAACCAATTGCTTAGACTCCAGCTTAACTGTGTGCACACATGCATTTTGGCCCAGACCTACACCAACCTTGCCTTTTTGCAAGGGACATCTGGGAATTTCCTTAGGACCACTTGCATTGTGTGTCTAATAGTCCAGTACTCAAAGTCAGTGGCTTGGGTGAAGTCATTAACATTGAATTTCCTCCTAAGGCACATCTGAGGCCGTGCTTGAAAGCCTCCAGAGTCTGACCTGCTGCAAAGACCTGGAGCAGCTCACTCACTCTGCAGTCGGTCCCTGTAAAACCCCTGTGATTTAGCCACAGTTTTGTGAAAGCAGAGGAAGGAAGCAAGGGGCAGCTGCTTGCTGGCTTCTTGTGCATGCTCAAAAACAAATCTTGTAGCACAGTGGTAGCCACCCCACCCTGAGTAGGGCTTGAAAGAGTTAAAGGTAATAATGTGCTTAGGAATGGTTTGTTTGCAGCAAATGGGCTGATTTCTTCCTCAGCTTTGTGACCTGCAGGCACACACCTGGTCCTAGGGTCAAGTTACAGCCAGGATCCTTGGTCAGAGGGTCAGGACCTGGCTGATAAGAGAGGGAGGCCCTCCTTTGGCAAAAGCCATCTCTTAAAGAAACAAGAGAAAATTAAGGAATATTAGATGTCACTCCATCCTCCTTTAGGCTTCATTTCCCTTCCTTTAATTATCACAAAAGGTAAATACTAAATATTCCAGGGAGTCACGCTCAGGGGAAACTCCACGAGGTGCACATTCATTATGGCCTCACTGTGAATGTGCCAGGGAAAAAAAAAAAAAAANCGGGGAAAAAAAAAAAAAAAAAAGAGAAAAGTTGGTGGGCTGCCCTTACTAAACTTCACTTAGCTGCTCTCAATTATGAACCTAGATTGAGACTGAACAGCTCTAGATTGAACATTTCAGCTCTCCCCTACTGCAGCATCATTTAAAAACCAAGAAAATGTCAGCGAGGAGAGACCATCTGTTTTCTGAGTGGAAGCCCACAGAAGGAAGAAAGAAAGAAAGAAGAGGAAACAATGCGTGTATAAACCTTCAGCTGATGCTTATCTTTTGGGTAGCTGGCTTGTAAGGAGTTGGAGTGAATTCGGGGAGTTTCAGACTCCAGCTTGGCATAATTTATACAAATAATAAATGATAGCAATGGACTATATGTATTTTTAGCAATATTATTTTACTTATTTCACAAGAAGGTAAAACAGCACACAAAAATTTAAATACCCTGCTTGTAATCATCAAATAACCAGATATTGAATCCCGATGCTCTTTCTTATGTTCTAACCACTAAACAAAACTGCCAGAGATGTCCCAGAGTGCTTAATAAATTGTGCCCAGGGGGTTATTTCCCTATGACTGAAATGCAGCTGGACTGAAAGGCTGCTGTCAGTTTGCACAGACTTAGCTCTGTAAAATGGGGTGTTGCCAAAGGAACTCATAGGGGAAATTTTCGGTACAGTTGGCAAGGTGTGATTACAGGCTCTGGATTAGTGCCAGGATCTAATGCAGACCTAACACCCTCCTTCCTGGAAAAAGTGTGGGCTCTTTAATAGCCCTTAGTTTTATGTTTCACCTGCAAGTAAATGAGTGGCACCAATGGGAGATGGAGGCAGCTACAGTGCAGTGAGCACCATTAAATCTTCCTCAGAGTCAGAGCATTTCATACTGATCAGTACTAGCCATTGACCTGATTTGTCAGCCTATCAAACAGGAGCCACATTCCTGGAATTACCCTTCTTCTCTCTTCATTCCCCCAAAAATAGTTCATGGCAAAGCTTAGTCCGTAACACATTGGTGCTCGAGAACCCTGGTGCAAATGGTGACATCAACACTGGGCATTGGGCTTTGACTCTAGATTAAATGTGTGGGGCTTTTTTTTTTTTTGCCATTGGGCCTATCTTGAGTAGCTGGGTTCAGAAAGTTCACCTTCTTAGAAGGTATGAGAGGTGATTATCATCTAGTTAAAACTGTCCACTTTGGAAAGACAACGTGACTTTAAATCTCTCTTGGCCCTTTGTAATAAATGTTATAGTTTAAGCAAGCAATGTCTTTCCATTAAAACTATAAACTTCACTAGAATAATTAAGACTGATTTAAAGTAAAATTAAGTTTGACATGTGGCAGGTGAAACAGTGCTATTAATTTCAGCTGCATATTTGGCAACAATAGACGAGAGAAAATGGGGGGCATGGGTAAAAAGGACAGAGCTATAAGTTCTTTCAGGCTCTTGGTCAAGTTGAGGGTGGAGAATGAAGAATATTTCAACCCTTTGTGGGTTATATACTGTCATTTGCCTTGTAAGTATGAGACAAGGGCTTGCGTCTCTTCTTGACAGCAATACAAAGCAGCTATTATCTGTAATGTACTGGGCTCAAGGTAAAAAGGGGAAAAGGGGAAATGAAGATTTAGAAAGATGTCCCTTGTCATTCCTTCAGTCTTTTCACTTTTACCCTTTATTTATAGCTATAGCATATTTTTCTTATTAATTCTATCATTTCTAAGCTGTCCATCTTTGGAGTTTCTGTGAAAGGTACTTTTCAAGACCTGGCATTATTTGAGGGGAGTTATTTCTCTGACTGTGTTTTTGGATGCAGACAAAGATAGCAGAACCTCTTCAAAACTGTCTATGGTATTGAAATGGCATCCTAAGGACTATTCCATGATCCATTTTCAGGCTGATTTTTGATTTCATATCAAATTCCAGCTGAAGCCTAAACCTGAGTAAGACCAGCGTGATTGAGTGCCCATATCTAGTAGAGACTACTTTGGGTGTGAGCCTACACTGCATCCTCCACTGAGATTATCAAAAAGGTCTCGTTATTATAGTCATCAACCATCTCATTTCCTGCCAAGGAATATTGGCATGAACTCTCTCCAGAGTCCATCAGTGCCCTTGATCCTGAGAAATTACTGTTGAGAAATAAAAATAATTATGTTCTCCTCCTCCAACCCAGATGTGGTATCCATATCTTGACAGCTTTTCCTGTCCAGCATCAGCCAAGGGAGTGAAACACTAGTACCCAGGGAAGGATTTCCTTTTTTGAAATCAATAAATTCTAATTGCCAATCAAGCAAATAAATATGCCTTGCTGGAGCAATGTTATAGTCCACCAGGACCGAACCACATTAACTCATTGAGGAAACTTCATCCTCTGATTGCAGATTGAAGTGAATGAAAATGTCTTTTAGGGGACCCTGCCACCCTGGTTCTGATGATTGAATTCTAATTACATACATATTACTTTTACCATGCTTGTTAATGACAAACATATCAACCTTTCTACCGGAAAGTGAACTAAAAATCCAATTTGAATAAAGAATTGCAAATGCCCTGTGTAAAAGGCTGCACACAAAACAAACCAGATGTTTCAAGCTGCATAGAGAGAGCTTTACAGAGCAGCTGGGAGAATTTTTTTCCATCAGCCATTGGTAAAAGATATACATTGCCAGCACGCAAACTGCTTCCATTTTTAATACTCATATAATTGGTTTACTCCTGTAACCAATGCAATATTAAGCCAAAAATAAGGGGGAGTGAAGGAAAACAATGATACTGGTCAAAGTTTATAAAGGTCATGGGGTTTGTGGATGGGGAGGAGAGTGGAGGAGGATAGAGGTTATTTTTCCCCATAAAGCTTTCTTATTTACTGCAAGGTTGTGAAGTTTGGAAAAAATACTAATAAAATTTATTGGTAGGGGTTGTAAGAAGATCATACCTTGGTTCTATTTTCAGCTCCAAACAGATTATAGGACAATGGAGCATAAATGGAAATTAAAACAGATTTAGAACAGACGTTAGGAAGCACTTTTTCACATCGAGGATAATAAATGTGTGGAATGGCCTATCAGGCAAGGTTGTAAAGGCAAAGACACCGGGATCATTCACGCAACAACCTGGGAAATAGCACACTAAAATGGAATGAGTCTGGATGGTGAGGCGGCCTCTGTTTAGATTCCTGGGATGCTTCAAGTCTACATGTTTGTTTCTTTTTCTTTCCTTTTCAAATGATAATTTCCACTGTGATTTGTTGTTTCAGGCAGGTTTGTCAATCACTTTTCTTGTAAGGTGAAAGATTGCTCTTAATTCCTGCTTCATCTGCCTTGGTCACTTGTGACAGGGTATACAGGAGAAATGGACCCACTTTGGAGAGGCAGCCCTGCCTAAGAAAGCAGACATCCTTCTCACTTTGAGAGTGGATAGATCTACCACCAGCTCACATGGCTGGAGGAGGACATGCTAGCCTTTTCTCACTATTTCTATCCTTCTCCATGAGGTTGATTCCTATGGGCATCCATGCAATGTATACTTAGATTAATTCCAGGATACTCCAGGAATACCTTCTTATGTACTTCCCAGGAGTCCTGCATTACAAAACCTCAAGCACTTAAATTTTTTCTAACACCGCCTTTCTAACGTGCACAGATCTATGCCATACCTAAACAAGATAATTTTAGGCTAGAAGAACTGAGTGGCTCACACAAGTGCTTCATTTCAAAGCTCATTTTGCATCACTATTCATGTTCTCCCCATGTCTAAGGGTAAGAGTGTGGATGTGGTGGGAAGAGATATTGCAGACACCATTTAGTATGCACCTTCCTACTTTTCACTGCTTGAGCCATCTGCATCTGGCACACTTTCCAACTACACAAGACACAGTAGCCAACACCAAACCTCACAGGGTTTACCTACCAAACTGCATACCAACATACCAAGCAAACCCTACTGCATGCAAAGATACTAGGAGTTCTGTTTCACCAAGAAGTCCTTGAATGTTTCCAAAGGCCAAGGCTCTCTCTGCCTTTCTTAAGAGACCCAAGGTTTGATCAAGGTTCAGAGTTCAAAAGCTTCGAGTGATTCATTTGAGGTCATGATGGCATAGTCTTTTGAGGACTGTGTGTGCAGAAAGGTGAATTCTGAAGCTTAAAATCTGACCTCCCCAAATGTACTTCACCTCATATCTTGTCATTTTCCAGAAATCAGTGAACACATCTCCTGGCATATTCTGAAATGCTCTGAATCTGGGTAATAAACAGAACTGCTAAGATAAAATTACAGTTTGTAAACACAGACTCTAGTTTACTCTTCCCACACAAGCATACTAAGCCTTTGAGGGATTTACCCTTGGAGATGGCTGAAGATGTGGGAAACCAAAGCAGTAGAGCATGAAAACTCCTGGAAGTTCACCAAGTCCAACCATGACCAAGTCAGAAGACAGCTGAAAGATCTAGTTTAAAAGGCCTCACCTTGAATACTGTGACAGGTCAGTGTAGGAGTAACCTCTGTGTAAATACCAGTGCTCTCTAGAGGCATTACAACAATGGTTTGCTGCAGCTTCCTTGGGCCAGGTTCTTAACCAGCATTAAGAGATTTCTGCAGAGATGCACCCAGACAGTGTGGTCTCAGAAGAGAGCACCAGAAACTTCCCAAATATAAAGTGACTAACCAGTGAGTCGTAGCCTGGGACACCCATGTCCTTTATTGTGAGTATATATTGTAACAGTATATTCTAGCCAAAGATTTAAGCTTGCTTTAAAACAAACTATCTTGACAAAGCTTCTCTGTAGGAGATAAAACTTACACAAGAAGAAGGTCAGAGCCAGAGAGACTGAGGGATTTGCCCAGGGTCACAGCACTGGTGAGTCAGTCAGTTGCAGAGCAATTATAGGAGTGCTTCTCTGCAGCCTATGCACTAAACATCCTCATCACAAACGATGCATAAAACCAATGCTTTACTTCTCCACTGCATGCACTGCAACATAATCATGTGGGATATTATTTTATTTATTCAGGATAGGGTATAACATGATTCTGATTGCCGAAATCACACCTCTGCAGAAGAACTTAAAAAAATACATGCTTCTCATACTCAAACAAGTGACAATGCCACTAGAAATACATAGAAGTATAATCACTTCCATTACTGAAAGCTTGGAGGCCTTTAAGCAAAAAAGGAAAGCAAGAGTCTGATGACAATTCAGCTGCCCTGGAAGTACAGCACCACCAAAATTCATTCAAAGGCACAGAGTGTGTTTATAGGGGATTTATGACAACATTGGAATCAGAAACAATTGTATTGATCACACCAGAACCAGAGAAATTGTATTGTCACATCAACGTCAGTTTTAAGAGAAATAAGCTGACTTACCTAACATCTGTATCTTGCTGTGAAAGCTCTCTCTGATAAATCAAATCTTAGTTTACACATCTTTTGCCAGCTTGATCAATATAGTATTTACATGCATCAGTAAAAAACACAAGGTTTTTAGTCTCAGAATAACAACTTGTTTTATATCCAGGGCTAGGATTCTACAAAGTGGCAAATCACAGTATCCTGTGTCACTATTGTGTTGCAAGAGGTTACCTGAAGGGTAATCCCAGAAAACGCTTTCCTCATAAGTTTCTCATCTTAGGTAACTTAGCAGAACTGAAACCAGCTGACATTCACATAGCTCCAATAGCCACCCTGCAAAGTCCACAGGATTCATGAGGTTTGCTCATGTGAGAGGTGCCTATGCCAAAATCTGTTTGGTGACAGGAGCAGCATTCAAACCACCCAGCCTCTGAACAGAGATCGTGCCTGATCAACATGCATGGTCAGTTGTTCAGCTTATGTTGAAGGGACATTTGGCCTGATGGGCAAAGCAAAGTGGGATGCTCAGGGCTGGTTCCAAACCTGACTCCTGCACACCATGGTGGCAACAGCACAGAACATCCTTTTTTAAGAAATCATGTCAAAAAACCCCCCCACACACTTTTTTTCCTTATTTCCAACCTCCACCCCTTAAAACCTTTTTTTTTTTTTTTCAATGAAACAATCCCCTGGGTTTAATAGTAGCTATTCTAGAGCCTGAAGTTAGATTAATCACACCCTACCAGCAGCATTTTTGCCAGATGCAAGGGAGGCCTTTTTGCAGAGCATCTCCTGCACTGAGAGTGACTCCCCCGGCATGGTTAGGGCTGGGGCTGGTGCCCCGTGTTTACGGCCGAGGAATGCCGATGAGGGGCTGGGAGTCCTCATTGTCAGCCTGCCACTGACTCTCTGTGTGACTTTGGAATTAAACACAATTTCCCCATGGCTCGCTGTGTCCCTTTTTGTCAAAGCTGAGCCACACTGACAGAGGGTGATGTGTGGGGGAGGTTTACACTACCACTGCAATTTCATGTGCTATCCGTATCCCGTGGACAAATAAATACATTCTCTTCTAAGGACAGTCAGTCCGTGCCATCCATCATCGCTATAGACACATAGAGGGGAAAAAATGGTTATGAAATATGCCCACAATTGGAGCTGGTTTTGATACCAGTGGATGAGATGCCATTTCTTGGTGCAAAAGAGCTGAATGAAAGGCTTGAAAATGTGTGCAATAATTACAAGACTAGCAAACAAGGTTTCTCTTTCAAGATCATCTACACATTTACTATGTTATCATTTCTAATTCATATTAATCAGGGGGTTCATGAACTCATAACTGAGAGCCATTTGCAGCATAAATAACTTTGTCTGCCTTCTAAAAATACACAGATTAAATATGAAACAATAGGGTTAAATATAAGCAATATGTTTAGGTAATTAACCTACTGTTTCCACAGATTAATTTAGTCTATACAGGTGGTAAGACAGCACCCATCACTGTGGCATGACAACACCACTCAATTTCGGAGATGAAAACAACGAAGCTCTATAAACTGTGTTTCTTTCTCTGCCTGGTAGCTAGTTATTAAAACAGCATAACCTCTGTATAATTGCACTGCAATAGCATGGTAACTACAACATATTTACAGCCACTCTCTAATAACAGATAACCCACATACTTTTTCCTCTCAGTGACTTGCCAAGTGGAAGCAAACCCAATTTGAGCCCTGCTTTTGCAGCTTGGTGCAGTCTCCCTGCCCTGTTATTTCACTGCTAACCATGGCCTCGGACTGTCAATATCTTCCCTGCCACGGTTTACACTGGTAGTTGTTGTTATATCAGACCATGAAAATTGATGGTGATAACACACTCTCTAGGAAGGCTCTATACATGTCAGTTATTCAAAATATGTCTTGTTAAATAAATATTTACAAGACTTTTGTTATTTAGCTTATAAACTGTTTGGACTGAGGCTGCTTTTGAGCAGTTGAAGAGCGTTCCAAAGAGTTACTGCAGATTAATCCATGTAAACCACACCACTGTGCTAAAAATTGCTATGGTGGTTCCTAACTGCCAAGTCTATATCCTTCCAGCCTAAGAAATACAGGACATATTTTCCTTTGTAATAAAATCTCTCGATAAAAGCAATAAAAAAAATACTAGTCCAGAACATGTGATTATCCTGGGGGGGTGGAGGGGAATCATACCCATGGGATGACAGGGAAGTTGGCTCATTCTTGCAGCTGGGAGAAGGGTTAAGGCTTTGGATTATGTGAGCTACAGAAATAGGGGGAACCTTTAAACAGGAAGAGGGAAGAGGAAAGTTATTCAGTTAATAGTCTAGTAGTAATAGCTATTCAGTTAATAGAGTAGTAATAATTCAATACTAGTCAGTCATCCCTAAAACAGGTTTTGTCCTGTAGGAAGTCAAAGGATAACCCCAACAAAAGAAAAACGGGAGGGTAGGAAAAAGCCAGTCCTGTTTCTTAGCTTCAGATGTCTCTGCCTCTCCAAGACCCCCAGATCAGTGCAGTACAAGGATTTCGAAATAGCCAAACTAATGAGGCTACATAAGGCAATAATGATGAAGCTCTGGGAGGGCACACTCTTTTCACTCCTAAAGATTTCTTCTCAGCAAGCCAAGTTTCCTGGCGTAAAACCCAGAGAGCGAGGATGTTTTCCATGCTTGCAGGGTCAGGCTTGGTGAGTGTGTGTGTGTCTCTAGGTCTCCCACTGTGCCTCCAGCAGAATGATCCAAGCAGCAGCAGCTCTTCATGCCGTGCCGGCCGGCTCCTGCATACCGGCTTTCCACGAGAGGGAGCAACTCACCAGCACAAAAACCCCCTTTTTCCCAGCCCAACCACCAAATTCACTTGGAGCTCTCAATTTACACAGCTGACAGCAACCTTGATTTTTATCAGTTCTACTAGATTTGAGAATCATATACCCATTACTGATTTTTTCATGCCTAAAGTCACACCGGCTGCATGTGTATTTATGCATATCAAGGGAGAGTTAAAATGGACATCACTTCTTTAAAGAAGTGATCCCTTCAATAAAAAGGAAACATTCACGTTTCCTGCTCTGCAACAGCTGCTCGGCTAATTATTAGGATGCAAAAATGATGGATTTACCAAAGCAATCAACTGAAGGCTTATTCTGTTTGTGCTGAGTGGAAGGGGCCTCAGCACTGCTGGGGAATTGAAGCCAGGAGGGAGGTAATTCTAGATTTGCCTGAAGTGTGCTACCCGTGGAAGGGACTGGCTGCTATTCAAGCTTCCTTTCCCTGCAGCCACCTCTTTTCCTCCCTAACAGGAGAGTCGGGAAGCAAAAACAGCTGTCAAAAAAGGGTTCAATGTTATTGATAAGCCCTTTGTGTCAACTGAAGCCCCTGCACTGGCAAGTCCAAACAAAACAGCTCAAAATCTGCGTATCGGTGGAAAAACATGTTGGGCCGCATGTGGAATAAAGCAACAAGAAGGAAGCGCGAGTGTAACAGTCACAGTCGATTTTTACAAATGACTGTGCAATCCACAGAGGAAATCCCCGGAGGGACTCAGAGTTGTAGCCCTGATCCCTTCCCCTCCCCACACCTCCTCCTCTCCCTGCCAGCAGCCACTGCAGCTCCTCTCCCATTTACAGCTCAGCTCTGCCAGAGCTGGCTTTTCCCAGCTTTTCCCTCTTTCTGTCCTTGCATTAAGAAAGATATTTTGCTTTCCTATTTCAGAGGGTTGACCATGCACATTGAACTGCAGAAGAAAGAAGCAGTTCCTCCCCTGCTGCCCATTCCCCATTTATGGGGCACTGGATGGGCAGCACAAGCACAGCTGGAGGGAGGTTTGGTCCCAAATTTAGGTTCTTGTCAAGAGTTTCATTTCTCTTCCCAGCCTGCTGGGCTTAGGTTTGGGAGTTACAGCTAAGCCCTGTGCTGGGTTCCAGAAACCTGGCTGGCATTTGTACCTCTCCATTTTATTTTTAAGCAGAGAGATGATTTCCTTGTTCCTCCCATGGCTTTCTTGTCTTGCCTCCAAGGTAGAAAAAGGGCTGATTGTGGCACCAAGCAAAACAAAAGCTGGCCAAAGCTGTGATGCCAGCTTCTTTTTGTAATAAAAATGGGCCAGTTAATAGTACCAGTGAGCTTGGTTACTTTATCCATAGGACATATCCAACATCGATAGATTTGGTGCAGGCCCCTAAACTCAAATCCTTCTTCCTAGTGTGACTGGGACCTGCAGCGATTTGGAAAAGGTAACTTTCCTCTGCAAGTAATATTCATTTTTATATTATCTCACCCTGACCCAACCCATACTCAATGCAAACGTCAAAATACATACGAAAGGGTATTAGAACATTTTCTTCCTACTGAAAAGAATAGCTCTGTTGTCTCCCAAGAAAAACTGGAAATGTGAAACTCTTGGTCCTATTTTGCATATGACATTTTCTCAAACTGTTGCTTTCAGGGCAACACAGTTGTGATGTTTAAACCAATAGCCAAACTATGAGTTAATTTGAAATTTATTTTACATCCTTTGGACTTAATAGCTATTTTTCAGCATTCATGATTCTGGGCTGGAAAGTCCTAACAGGCATCTGGGGACAATCTCAGCCCTATGTGCATGTCTGTGCATTAGGGGTCACAAGGCATGTCCAATACATTAAGACCATGACGGTTACAGCCCAGCTATGTAGGTTTGACTCTAGTTCAAGCTACAGCAGCAGTAGCTGTGGAAGTCTGGAGTTTAATCACTGGTGTGTCAGCCAGGACGGCAGACGTCACCTTGCCAGCAGTGGAAATCATGTGTCCTTTTATTCTGTCGCTTATTTTTATCCTTCTTTCAGCCCTGCAGAATATGGCAGCACAATGTGTTTGCAGTGCAAATGCTGGTCTGTGGTAAGCAGACAGATGCAATCCAAACACATTTGACACCTTTCATCCTGCACAGTGTCAAGTCCTGATGAGATTTGTCACATGCAAAGTAATTTATGAATCGTCCTTGTTATTTTATGTATCAAGAACCATTCATAAGAGTCATGCTACACTATAAGCTTAACTGGATTCCCCTAGCATAGAAAGAGGATCTAAAATAAGGGCTGGAAACGTCTGGCCTTCAGCTTGCATTGAGAAGAAACAGCTCAATGAGAAATTGATTCTGATGATAAAAATCCCCCTTCTAAAACAGTCATCTGCACCAAAAACTGTCACAAGAAACCATGATAGGGAACTGCGTTTGGTTCCAATGTCACTGAAATCACCCTGGATGTTTTAGGGACAGAAGGTTGGAAGCCGAGGGGAATATATCTGAAGATTAAGTGCCAAAGAAATACACCAATTCATTCTATAAGGAGTCAACTGCTGAAATATTTGCAACAACTATGCTCCTGTTTCCCTCACCAGGAGGACATACCTCCCACTGTCAGCAATTCAACAAGTTTCAGGGCAGGCTATATAATCTTCAAGACCTCACCACTTGCCCTTAGACACCAGTAAGTGCAGTTTTGCCCTTTCACAGACAGTCCTAGCATATGACTTGCCCACAGCCACTAGAGATGACACTCCATTTTATAGACAAATCCTGGAGTACTTAAGGACTTTCAGGTCTTAGAAGAGCCTCAGTGATGCTCCTATCATAGTTCCTTAACCTAATGTCCAACCTCTTAAATTTTCTACATTTAAATCCTCAGGGCTTCTATTCATCACAGGTAAAGCTGATTCTGTGTCTCTTTTCAAAAGCAGCCACAACATCTCTTCAAACAAGAAGAAACAAAAATACTTATCTCTGCTTTATCTTACAAAGTTTGAAGGTCACCTGGAAGAAGCCCAAGTTTACCTTCAGAAAGATGCCACCATCACAAATCTGACCAGACACTTGTGAGATGCTGATAGAGGGAAAGAATTTCTTTTGCTTCATCTCACTCCACAGTTCCTACCTACTCCAAGCCCCAGCAGGGCCTTGCTCCCTGCCCAAGCCTGCAACCATCAGCAGCTAATACTAAAATAGCTGCACAGAGTAAGCTGATGATCCATCCCAGGAAAAGGAACAGCCTTAAGAAATGCCTAAAAGAAACCAGTGACATGCTAACCTATTTTCACATGTGCACTTGTCCCATTTTTATAATGTTTCCAACTATCACTATCAAAGACAAGATAGTGGACACATGATCTTACTAGCAGAGCTCTTCTTAGATTATTAGGAATTTTGCAGAAAAGGGGTGGCCTTATTGCTTCCCTGTGCTGCTAGCTCTCTCCTTCCACAGGTGTTGAGGTTTAGGTTCAATCCACCAGACCTACAACAGATGCTCTCAATTATCCCCTCTTTCCCCCCAAAAAATAGCAAAAGAGAAAGGATAAGGGAGAGAGACTTATGGTTGAACCTCTCCCCTCCCAAATGGGAGAAGAGAATGAGAGAGAAGCTTCCAGATTAGAAAAGAAAACTTAACCAGCTTTAATGAAGATAATAATAATATGGAATATATACAAATACATACAAAACAAGTATCAAACCCAACCTCCCCCTGCTGGCAATTACATCACCATCACCACTGAGGCCCTGGAGCAGGCACTGGCAAAGTCCCAACCTGGGCTCAGCAGCTGACGGGAACCGGGTTCAGGAACACACAACTCAGGATCAAAGGCAGGGCTGAAGGCCGAAGAGAATGGAAGGGTCCAGAAGGCAAGAAGGCCCCCAAAGGAAGGGCCTAAGGGCCCACCAAAGACAAAGGGTCAAGACCTCAGCTTTATACTGAGTATGACATATATGGGATGGAATACCTTGTTGATCAGCTTAGGGTCACCTGTCCTGTCCACTTCTCCCTGCAGGTGCGGCCTTTCACTTTCTGCACCCCCCATGCGGCACACAAGAGCTATCAGCGGCCTTGGTCTGCACACACCAATCCTTTGTAGGAACTCTAAACATCAAGCATTAGCACTGCTAAAAGCAGACACTGTCTGCAAAAACATGCTGTGAGCTTCAGAAAATGCAGTTAGTTAGCAGAGACTCAGATGGAAAGTAAAACCACTGAACAGAATTGGTTTGGTTCTATCTCGAACAAGGACAACTCCAAACTCAGCAACATCCCCTCCACTTACCTTCATCTTTTAGCTCTTCTCCATCCACAGGAGCCAAGGGGAAACACACCACCGAGGGAGAGCTCAGCAAGCTGCAACCAGTCCCAACAAGAAATCTCTTCAAACTCCTCAGTTCCTGGTTGATGTAGTCCTGGCCTTGCTCATCACCCCAACCACAATCACCTGGGGGTAGGAGGGGCCTCACACAGGTGGGACAGGTTCTGCCTCTGGGGCCTGAAACCAGGTGGGGAACAAAAGGTACTGCTGGGTTGTGACTGATCCACTCCAACTGCCGGCCCACAGCCCAGGCCTCAGCACTTCATCCCTTAAACTGTTTTTTTCATTTTTTGAAACTTCATTAACAAGTGCAATAGGAGATATTCTGGAGTATTTGTGGTACCAAGCAATTAAAACTACCTCTTTTTTTTCCTTTCTCACACTCTGCCCAGTGAAAAGTAGAAGATGCTTTAGTTCTTCATTGTGCACTGGGTGCAAGTGCTACATCAGAACTTTCTGAATTTGAAAATAAATGTGCTGAAATCAATAATTATGATAATAACTTAAATGCAGTGTTACTTAATAATGCTATCTAGCTCTGAAGGAATAAGGCCATACGTTCTTAGGTAAGCACAAATGAATGGCTTGTTGTATGTATATAACTATGGGTATCTGATGCATTATCCCAGGAACATAATATGAACAAACTCATCAAGGAGTTACATTCTGAAGTTAGGTTTGCACATTTGTAATGGGTGATGTTTATGTGCACATGTCTAGTCTGGAAAAGCTGATTCATAATGCCTGGTTTAGAAAAGAAAAAGTCAAATATTGCCTTGAGTATATGGAAATATCCCATTTTTAATGTTTGGGGATGTTCCTAGTTAAAGAAGGGGAAAAAAGATTAACAGAGTGTGCTAACAGCTGACATTACCTAAAGGTTGAAATTATTAAACTGAAAAAGGACTGGGTAGTTAACGCAAAGGTCGAAATAATGTATTTAATGTAATTAATCTCCCCGTGTCTTGCTATAGCCAGGGCAACAGTCCTAAATCAACGTTATGTTTGAGGTGTGATGTAACACAAAGGTACAAAAAGTTAAGGATGGAATGTCAGCCTTAACTTTAAACATCCTTTCATTTGCTAGACTGTATAACACAACACTAACCTTACTTAAACATTGTAGTTGGTGTGTTACATAAAACTGCAGTGTGTAAAAGGAGGTAACTGAGGAAGGTTCAATCAGACACACAAACAAAGATGACTTTCTTGCAGTCTTTGAAAGGGCTTTTGGACACGGCTTTGTTAAATACCAGTAGCAAGGATTCAAGATTGGTCTACCTGTATTAATTAATTCCCAGCACCCAGACTCCTCTGCTGCCAGCCTGATTAGATTTCAGATAAGCAGCAGAGTTCTCTCTGCTTTCCTCCGTTGTGAATCAAAAACCTTACGAATTTCTCAGCCTGTGGAAGCTGCTTGTCATAACGTTTAATAAAGTTCCCTTTTAACACAAGCTAGGAGGAAGAAAAGGACAGGTCCCAGCAGCCCTTTTCACAGCATCATTTGCATATTGGGTTAGGCTACTTAATAGTCTCATTAGCACCATCTGTTGGGAACCCTATAATAATGCAACCCAAAAGGTAATTCTCTTGAGATGTGAGAAATCACAGGGACAGACCAGCTACATGGACAGGGTTTATTTTCAGGCCAGTTAGGATTCAGGAAGCACTGGTTTGGCTGTACTGTGGCCTTCCAGCTCCATCACTGGTTGCAACCAAAAAAGCTCAGAGGACTTTACTGATTCTGCGCTCACCAAGGACCACGGATCTGCCCACGGGACTTTGATCCACCAAATTTACAGCAAGCAGAAAACTGCTCAGTTCCTTATGGCAGCTGCCTAGCAGTTCCTAGCATGGTTTTTGAAGACTACTCCTAGACCAGGAACATGTTAAAAGAGGCCACCCAAGCCTCATGACATGCAGCAGCTTTCCAAACCTGGTGGCTCACCACAGCAGATGTGTGGGTCTCCTCTGGAGCCATTAACTCACATACATACAGTGCAGGTTTCAACACACGATTTAACAAACTAAAAAGGTGAAAGAATTGGGGATTTTTCAGTGAGTAAAACCAAAACACCTCTTGCAATAACAGTGAAGTATATAAACTGGGAGACCTCTGAAAAGGCTGACATTGTCAAATTATTGTTGGAGTCCAAATCAAATGTCACTGCTTGGTTTGTTTTAACAGTTGGCCAACTTCAAGATTGAGATTTAAATACCAAAGGTAAGGCTGGCTCCTCAGCCCTAGGTAAACTGGACTTTACCCACTGACAGCCAAGGGAGTGGTGAGTGCCCTCAGTAGAGTACATCCAAAATCAGAGCACGCTGTGTTGTTAACAGAGCTGGTGGAGCTCACCAGGGGTGGTTTTGCTCTTCAACCTTCCACTTTCAGCTCTCTTCAAGCCCTGTGCCATATCCATGTTCATCCTTCAGTGTTAAGTTACATGGGACAATCGCTGAAAACATTTCACATTCATTCTTTCAATACAGGTGGTTATATTATTAAATGGAAATTAATACAAATTAATATGAACCAGATGAATTCTCTCCTTTCTCTCCAGATTCTTTCCTTTCTAGCAAGCCCTGTTCTCTCCCTTCAAACCTCCTGAATTCCTATTATTTTTAGGTATTGTGCAAGTAGGTAAATTTGGAATCCAAACCTACCCCTGGAGTATCGATTTTTCTGGATCAGTTTCATTTTCCACTAAATAATAGATCAGCTCCATTTTTGCTTCCACAACTGGCCTGAGCTAAGGTGTGTCGAGAGTGGAAGCCTGAACTTCTGCTTCCAGTGATGGATTTAAATCACACATATTATTGCCTAATAAAAAAATGTTGGTGGAGTTTTTTTTTCTTTTTTGGCAAAATGTTTAGTGGTTTCTAAATTAATCTGAGCATGATGTTCAGTTCCAGGGCCCATTGTTGACTTCTTTCCCAGCCACTCTTTTTCTGGAATTCTCCTTTTTAGGCGAGAACAGCTGTGCTCTTATATCTCTGCAATGTGGCCGTGTTACAAAGGTGAATATTTTTGCATTTGTTCCATCACTTTCTGTTTAATTCAAAACTAATTGCTGATACATTTTTGTAGGGCTTCTGGGGCTTAGAAATGATGGGATGAGGTTAGCACAGTAGTTCTGTTTTGTTCATAAAAGAATGTAGAATGGATTTGTTTAAAAAGTTATCTAAATTACTCACAGAAGGTTCAGTACAGACTATTTAAGGCCTCCATCCTTTAATAGGATTCATTTGCATTATGGCAAGGACTGAACAGTTCTAATCTAGACTGATGCCCCTCTTTTCACATCCCTGTGCAAAGACATAAAAAATATTCCCTGTCATATGGATTTTCAGGCTAAATATATGACAGAGGTAGCAGAAACTGAGGTGCAGAGGGGTGAAATGGCTGGTGCAGCAAGTTAATGGAAGATGGGCTGCTTTCTGGTTTATGATTTTGTCTCTGGATTAGTTCGTGTCAGAGGAGAATTTTATGTGCATAGTGGCACCTTTGTGTGTGCTTGCTGGGAAGAGAAAACCAGAAGGCAGCATAATCCTTTGCATCCCCTGCAAGTGATGTGGCCCTTCTTGGAGAAAGCTGTCTTGGTTGTCCAAAGACAGCAACAAATTCAAAGATTTCCAGTGTTATTGCCAAAGTTGCATGGCCCACAGTTGTTTCTTCATTATTCAAGGAAATGTGAAGCAAAACAGACTTGTGTGAAGAATATCTATGTGAATACAGGTCCTTTCATTGAGTGGAAAAACTGAAAACACAGGGCAAATTCCACTTCAGGTTGAAACAAAGGGAAAATGTTATTGAGAAAAATCTAAATCATTGATCAAAAATATCTTGTGAAGAAAGGTGAAAGGAGGATAGATGGAAAAGGACTTATATAAACTTCTAAAACTTTTTTCTCTATCTGTCTCCCCATACATACATATGCATGTATTTTTCCCACAAGCATGGGAAAGTGGACAGATATTCAAATATTTCAAATCTAGATATGCAAGAATACTTTTACGTTTTTAATTCCCTCTTTCCCATTTTTCTCAGCCAAAATAATTTATACAATATGCCCTGAACTAGCATTAGTGTCCCTGGACCTTAATTGGACATGCAGCTATTACCCATTGAAAAATTACTGCCCCACTTGATGTACATTGGCAAATTCCAACCCAACTTCCACAGAAGAGGAAGGGTTCTGAAATAAATTTTTGTTCTCTTCATAGAACTAAATTCCCCCCCTCCCCCCGACTTTTAGTGTGGTTTACTGCTTAATAACATATTTATAAGAGCTCCCCTACCTGTCTCTTTCTGGAATTGTAAAACACACGTGCCCACCTGCAGTCTGCAATACTAGTATTTACAAGCTTATATAGGAATTGCAATATTTTCCCTACAAGTTTGTTCTGTATTTTTCATTTCCAGCTGCTAATGGCTCTTAGAAAGTAGAAGATCTAGAGGTAAAGGTGTGACTTAAGCACATACTATAAAACTCTGAAAGTCCCCACTGTACTTTAATATAAAGGAAATTCACTTTTCCCCAGGCAGTATCGTTTATTATATCTACATATGCTTTAGAGCTCTAGTGACCCTGTTTAGGTGACACAGCCGAGTTAATGACACTGTTAGTTGCTGCTGAAATCAAATATTGCATGTTACCTGTCAATGTAATACACCCCTGCTGCAAAATTTTAAAGTCTCTTAACAATTTGGTTTCTGCCCTTTTCTTTTTTCTTGGTTTTTGGAACTGTGTCCATTCAAACTAATTATTTGAGATTGAATGAGCAAAGAAAAAGTACTTGAAGACAATGGAGAGCAAAGAATAGGCAGATCTTTTCCCCAAAATGAAAGCTGATAGGATGGATTTCCCCACAGGAAGTTGTAAAATTTTATGCAACACTTAAATGGACAACTCATTATCAGAATATAGTGTAGGGATCTACCTGCTCTGTCTGTATGGGACAGGCTAGCAGTTTTATTTCTTATTTCTAGTATACTTAAATTAATGAACTTCAACAGAGAAATTTCATTGAAATTTTCATCAAAATTTCAGAAAAGTGTAACTAACTCTCAAAAACTTCTCATGATGGCAGATGCCAGAGGAACCACTTAAGCAAACTGGATTTGTCCTACATAATTTAGCAGTTATTATTTTCCCTGAGATGTTTGTTAGGCAGGAAGCCAGGACCAGCCCTTTCACATCCCAGGTCTAACTGGTAGCTCTGACCACTGCTCTTGTCCTGGTGAGTCCATGCATGAGAGACTTCAAAAATCTCCATTTCATTCTGACTCAGAATAAGCACTCCTTTTTTAATCACAAATGTAATTGCCTGAAAGGAAGATTGTCTCCATTACTGCTCTGTTTGGGAAATATTATCCTGAATAAAATGAGTAGAATTCAGTCCAGTACCATGAAAGAAAGCCTGCCTGAACTGTGTAATTTAAGGATATAAAATTTTCAGGAGAACCATTGCTAGACATTTAGGCAAAACATTTAAACACTTCGACTTGAGCATATTCTTCATATTCCTAGAATTAATATGTTACTTGAACATCAGAGGAAACTCATTAAAAGAACTTTCTCATTAAAAAAAAAATCCTCCTAATTCCCATTACACATTTAAGCGTGTATGTGTGCTTTAAATGTGTGTATATATAAATATATATAGTGAAGTGTAGGGACAAATATCAGCTGTTAAAGCAGCTACTGCAAGATAGAATGAACTTGTTGTATTATATTAAAAAAAAAAATAGAAAGTGTGCTCTCATTTCTGGAGGTGTATATCCCGGGGAGCTCAGCTGACTTCTGGGAGAGCAGTTTCCTTTTCTCTCAGTATTTGGTGTGTGCTAGTTTCACTGGTCCTTCAGAATTTGTATTAGAGAAGGTCATTATCGCCCCCTTCCAATGCTTCGGTATTTTGATGTGTTTCAAATGATTTATGGTGTCTTTTTTTTTTTTAATGTCCCAACAGTTTCTAGATTACAAAGTCCTATTTGTGCTGCCTCTTTAGAATGATCATGTTTCCACATTAACTCCTAGTAAATTTTCCAGTTTCCTTGATCATATTTTCAACATTTTTCTCTCATGTTAGGGGGTAGGATGTAATAGACTCTACAGGTATTTTTTCTTTGGATATGTACGGTGTAATATTTATGTATAATTTAGTCCACCTGACAGTTCAACAGACTTCTACCTTCTAAAGCTAGTCACAGATTTTGCATAAGTGATTGCAACACGTTGTCATCAATGATCTTTTTTTTTTTTCAGATCCATGATATTCTATAGCAACTGTAGAAATGCTGTTTCCCCCCCATCATGTTTTTTCCTCTATTAATTTTTTCTTTTAATACTGAATCTTCTTAAAAGTTGGATTGGATCTGTACTAAATTTTTCTTTGGGTATGTTTTTGTACATTAAAATCAATGTATTGCACCTTTTTCATCCACTTAAAAAGTCCAGTGCTTGCTGATAGCCTCAGGTCTATAAAAATGGAATGTCCTTTCTGATAAGGTTAATTAACAGCTTTGCTTGAGTGGCTTAATTGAGTATAAATTTCCTATTATTCTTACACAGCTCCAAAGGATTCAATTTCTTTTTCTTTTCTTTTCTTTTTTTTTCTGGGGGGAGCATTGTCTTACATTTTTGTCTTTTTTTTTGTCTTTTTTTTTTTTTTTTTTTTTAAATTCATTTTCATTTTGTCCTTTACCATGTATTTGAAATCTGGCTTAAGGAATAGGGCATCAGCTCAAGCTCCCCCCAGCATGAGTCCCACAGAATGGTTGCCCACTGACATCATACATGATAAATCTGCCTTTTAGGTTTGAACTCCCAAATATCACATACAGTTGTGCTTGATTGAAAAATACACAGTTTGACTCATTTCAGTGAGTGCCACATTTGGACCCACAATTAGGCCTACAGACTTTATTCCTACTGTGACCATCACAGTCATGATGACATTTATATGAAGAATGCTAGATGGGACCATGACTCATAGATTCAAATGTCAGCGTGACTTCTTCATTTCTTCCCGAAACTCAGCAGTTTTGCTTCTGATAGTATTGCTCAAATCACTGGTTGAGAGCCTAGCTGTGGGACTCCATTCCTCTCTTTACCATTATCTATAGAATTCTTCTTTCTGGTTATTTACAGCTCTTCTGGGGTTTGGACAGGGTTTTGTCTAACAAACTATGCGTTCTTATCTTAGCTGATACAATTTGAGGTGGAACCATATTAATATTTTGTGTTTATTTTGCCTTCTCAGCACATAAAATCACTTTAGTTATTATGGTCCGAGACGGCGCTGCTGTATGAAAAGTGTTCAAGCAGGCTAGAAGAACTGGGTGACTTCTTGGAAGTTGAAGTTCTTTCTCTTAGGGAACAGAAATGTCTGTTCTCAAAGTTTGTCACCGAGTTGTGTAAAACAAAGATGCCTAAGAATATGGTCACTGAAATTGTTAGTCACTTTTCCAAAGAGTTAACTGTATTCAAATATTCTTTCCTTTCCTCCTTTTACCATGTCTTCAACAGTTTCTTCTAAGGAAAAATAAACCCACTAATAATAATAAAGATAAATGGATTATAAGAATCATTTGCTCCTTCTTTCCCTTCTAAGATCATACTTAAAGTCTGCAGACGTAGAAAGACAGATAACTAAGTGGCTCACTCAGGCTTCCTTCACATCCAAATACTGCAACTCGGTCACAGGCTGAGCCAAAATTGATCCTGTGGATGACCTCCACCACCTCAGATGGACATAATCTGAGACATAAGGATCCCACCACTTCTGCATGGCTGCTTCTGCAAACAAACTTCAACATTCACTGTCCAAAGAGACAGGAATGTAATCATCTATACAGTCTTGGAATAGATCTCAAGGTACTATCTTCATGGAGCCAAGGATTTTAAGCCCATCTACTTGATTGTAGGTATCTCAACTTCCACTGATCCCTTTGAGCTTAGATGACCTTACCGAGGTTACAAGGAAGCAAATGGCAGCTCAAAGAATTAACTTTCAGGTTAACACTTTCAATTCTGAGCCATAGTCACTTCCCTAAAGCTGTGTTCTCTATGCTTGTAGTAGACTACAGAAAAATGCACCCAACTAGTAGAGAAGCAGTATTTTTTTTTAGGGTTTCTTGGTGCAAATGTCAGGTACAAAACTGAAGCTGAAACGGTTTTCACATGTCACCAGACTCAGAGATGAAAGCATATCCTTATCAATATGCACAGTTTGGGTGTATTTTATTTTTCATGATGTGGCAGTGTAAACAAAAAGCCCACAAACATGCACCAGTAATGTCACTTGGAACATTTGTATTCACTGATTTTCATAACTGACTTGCTTTCAGGAGGCATTTGTATTAATATTTGTTTGATGTTTAGCAAATCTCGCTCTCTGTTCTTCTGATGAAATATTAAATCTGGGTTCTTTTGAAGACATTTTAGCTGCAGTCTAGTATCTGGCATTCTTTGCAAACATTTACAATCCAAAGCATAACGTATATCTAATTTCAGTTCTAGTCTTGCTCCAGGAAAAAGAAGGTAACAAAGCTGCCCTCCACTTTGTGGGAGCTGGACCTGGTTCTTACAAGGAAATGTATTCTGCATATACCCCCTTCTGCTTCTGTCAGCTCTTCTCAAAAAGTGTGAGTTATATTCTGCAAACTCACAGAGGCATTTAACTCATGGGGGAATAGTTCCACTGCAAACATTGGAATTACTTGCCTGGGTAACATGTATAACCCAAAGAATTTGATTGAAATTGTCAGCTGATCCTGGAGACAACACCAGTTTACACCAGGAACAGATCCAATATACTTTCATTTAATTCAAATGCATTGTTTTAGGTCACAGAAGTGGAGAGTCCGATACTGTGGAAAGAACCAGCATAGAAAGTTTGAAGATGTTCAGTCACTATTGTGAACTATAGGAGCTATGAGAAAAGGGGAAAAGATGTTGAAAAAAAATCGAGTTGGTACATAAAATCAGCACAGAAGTCATGGCACCAACCTTGACCTGGAGTAAAATCCAGTTCAGAGACAATCATGGCCCTAGCCAGCAGCAGATTTCCCTGGCCACGACATCCTGGCAAAGGGGGAACTGGATTTAGATCATACCCCTGACCCAAACTTTCCAAATTAGTAACCATGGGGTTTAGTTTATTTCCTTGATATTTTGCATTGCTGAGAATTTGCACTTCATTTTCTGAACAAATCTAGAGTTTAACCAGAGTCCCACCTTTAATTTATTATAGAAATTAAATAAAAATTTAACTCAAAAGAGAAAATAAAGTTGAAAAGACAGACCAGAAAGGCTGGCCTGCAAACACTAACACTTTCCACTCCCAAACAGCAGCTCACAATCCTGGTGCCTGGCTTCAGCAAAGTCAAATATTAAGCCACACTTGTTAGTTTACTGATTGGATATTTGTTTCCTTAGCATCTTTCCTTCCTTTTTTTCTTTTTTTTTTTTTTTTAATTGTTGTTACTCTGCTTTGCCTGAAAGCTGCAGCATCTCACTGTTTATTATTCCCACTTCAGTCAAACCTCGTCCAAAATTAACACGTTGCATTCTGCAGCTGCTTTCCAGATCCAGTTATGCCAAAATGCAAGAAAATGTAAAACAAACACATGGAAGCTCTTTCAATTAGCACAGAATTTGATCCTGCAAAAGAAATTAAGCAGATAGGCAGTTTTACACTGATGAGTAAGCCTAACCGAACATTTATGAAGTTAATCATCTGTTTAAAGTGAGTGCAGGATCAGGTCCCAGGCAAAAAAAATGAAAAAGCTGCAGTAACAAGTGTATTTATGTTCTGTATTCCTTCTGGACTTTTACTAAGATCAAAGAGCTCTCTGCAAAGCAGAAAAGCAAATAGGTTGCAGATGAACGAACAAAAAAGTTTCTAAGCAATTACTGATTTAAAGCATCATTTTTCTTTAAAACTGCTAGCTCCGTGGCTGGCACAAACAAGTAACTGCATAAAACTCAATTCTCCCTACTAATTCCTCAAAATTCGTAATAAAAATGAATCAGTAATTGAAAGTCAATGGGAGCTAGGCACCTTTTGTGCCTTTGAAAATCTCCCCCAAAGCCTTTTCATCTATGCCTTGCAGTTCTCTGCCTGGTTTTTATGAGGGTTTATTAAGAAGTAGCCATTTGAGACTCCAAACACAAAGCAAAAAAAAGAAAAAAAAGAAAGAAAAGGCAAAAGTCAATAAAACCAGAAAACTAGTTGGTCTGATCAGTGTCAAGTTACATTGTTTTCAACTTGAATTAACTGTAGCTATCAATAAAACTATAGAAATGGGTAAGTTGCTGTTATAAATTAATGATTATTTGCCGTGAGCTTTAACAGGGCTGTGCGCGCCACATTTTATTGTGATGGTTTATTCTTATTTGGTACAACAGTAATTGGGTCTTAAACATGATAAAGCATCCTAAAGGCTGCATTGGTAGCAGAGCTGTCTGCAGCAGGTTTTTAACTCTAGTTAAAGAAGGTTAATCAAAGCTAATGAATCTATTTTATCCATTGCCACAAGTATATAAAAAAAATGTACCGCCAGGTGAAGGAGCTAAAATATGAATTGTTCAACTGTGAACATACATTTTCAGCATGGTAATTCTGCCAGCCCCTTGTTATATATTGGATATCTTAATAGTTTGCTGCACTTCTACGGCTACCGCTGGCAGAGGAGGGGAGAGGGCTGACACTTGCAGAGAAATAGGGAGAGCTGTCGCGCAGCCTTCTCTGCTAGAATAGCAGCCAGGCTGTAGATCTCCCATCCTCAGAGCAGCCTGATGTTTTATATGACAACCCTAAGAAGCCCTGCAATCAGTCTACCCCGTTGGACCACGCTTCCATTACGAAGCCCATGGTCCAGAGCAACACTCAGCCAGCGATGGTGGGTGGCAATGGAAGGTGCCTCCACCACAGCTGCGGTGCTGCCCCTCCCCAGCAAACCCTGTTCACCTTCTCCCTTTGCTCTCTTTCCTCATCCATTCCCTGTTCCCAAGCACATCTTAGCTTTACTTGTACTTTAGCAAATCTGGGGATGAAGTCAGGAGGAGAAGGGCCAGGGTGGCAAATTTGTGTATCTGTGTGTTTGCATGCATGGAAGAGAGGGAAGGTTACTGTACAAGACACTGTGCAAGATTAGAGAAAATTAATTAGGGGAAGACTGCTACCGTCCCACCCTGACAAGATATCCTTCCTCTGTTAGTAGCCCCATCGATTTCATGCATAAGCTAAGGCAGCAAAGTCTGGCCTTCAGCGAAGCTCGGTCAATGAGATGAGGGGAGGAATTTTCCCAGGCACCTTCCAGGCCATCTCCACCAAGGTGAAAATGATGTTTCAATTTTGAAGCCACCAGGAAAAGAGAAGCAGCCAGCTCCCAGCCAACCCCTTGTTTCTCCTGAGTTTCCTTCTCAGGGTTAGGCTGGGAGAGAAGCACCAAGCAGAGACACATGGACTCCAGTCTGCTACTGAGGCATCAAGTGGTGAAAGCAGGGAGCACTCAATCTGTCTCTGTAATCCTGCAGTCTCTGCAACCACAACTGCACATTACAATCCCTGCTTTTCTGGTTTTCCTCCTTTTTTGTCCTTTGGGTGAATTTTCATCTCAGACTGGAACAAGTGGTCAGAGCCGTTCAGACTAGTCAGATGTGCTGAGTGTTGAGCTGATGAAGACTAATTAAAAGGGGAAAAAAAAACCCTAAACAAATGCCAAAAAAGAGGCAGATGCCTCTATTCTCATCTGCATCTGACCAGTGCCTTCCCAGTTTCAAGATTTGTGGGTGGGTGGGGGCAAAGCTAGAAAAGGGAGGCTGGTATAAAGGGAGGCGCAGCCCTCTGGAAAGGCAGGGGGGAAAAGTCCAAGGACTAATTGCAGCCTTGACTAGGGATAGAGCAGCACAGCACCCCTCTGAGCAGACCCCCTCACTTTGACAAGCAGCACCCCATCCCCCCCATCTTTGATTTTAAGGGAGAAAAAAGAAGAGGGGAGGAAAAAAAAAAAAAAAGAAAAAATAACCCAAAAGTAGTTGCAAAATTCAGAGCCTGTTAGACTTCAGCTAATTAGAAAAAATGGGTTTCTTCCCCCACCCCCTCCTGCTCCCCCTCTTCCCTTTCTTTCTTCAGCACCTTTTCTTTCAAACATTTAGTCTCAGGAGGGGGAATCCAGCCTTTTGGCTGGGCTGTTTTCAAAACACGCCTTTGAATGCTTCTCCCTAATTCACGTCTTTTGTTTTTCTGCTTTTGTGTTTGCCAGTTTGACCATATAACGTTATACATCTGGTGTATAGCTTGTTGGGGGCTTTCTTTCTCCCAGGGATCCTATGCATTCCCTATAGGACCCTCCTGGGCTTCCATTCGAGCTATCGTGTAACATAAAGGGGGCTAAAGCAGGGCCAAAGGGATGAAAGCGAGGAGGAGGGGAGCGAGGGGGGGACAGCCAGTGAAGAGTGCGCCTGACACACACGCACACACACAAAATAAAATAAGGCGGGGGGGGAGGAATAAAAAGAGCTGAAAAGCATTCTTTTGCTCTTTCCTTTTCTTCTCGCGCTGTTTTGGCCGGACCCTGCATCAGGCAGGCACTGGCCCTCTGTGGGAAAGCGAGGCGGCCACAGAATAGATAACTCATTTGAATTCCAGCGACATATTCGTAAATAAAGCAAAAGTGGTGAAGGGGAGAGGCGCTGGAGTCGGGCTGTGGGGAAGGAGGGACAAGGAACCAGGGGCCGTGGCTGGTGAGAGATGAGAGGCTGCCCCAGCTCCCGCAGCTGGGACCCTGTCCCGTCCCGTCCAGTCCCCTGAGCCCGCAGACCAGCAGCCCTGACTCAAGCCTGGCCTTTCCCCATCCCCTCCCTTTCTGCTGAGAAAACAGGAGTTGGCTGAGCAAGTTGGATTCTTGCTGGTTTTGGCGACATCCTTCATTGCGGCTGCTGCAGCTGCTGGTGTTTATTGTTGTGGTTGATGCTCTTCTTGGAGATGGCCATGATGGGGTGTGGGAGCATGTCCAGCCTACAACCACCCTCCTTGCTGCACCAGCCCATCCCTTCCCCTCTAAGGATGCTGAATGGCGGGCATTGCACCCCACCAGACCCCCAGACAGCCTCTCTTCAGGAGCTCAACTGCTCTCCCTGTGCCCATTTTACAGATGGGGAAACTGAGGACTGAGTGAGGTTAAATAGCTCTGACAAAGACCCTCCCCAGATATTCTGTGTTGGGCTTCCTCCCAGCTTGCTGCCCATATCTTCTTTTTTATTAAAAAAGAAGAAAGAATAAACTTTTGGGCCTTAAAAGGAACTTAAAAACTGGGGCGTAGCTCAGCTTTTCTCTGTGCCCTCTTTAAACAGTCCTGGTGGGAAGAAGGGTGTGTTGTACTAAGCTCTGAAGCATATGCAGTCCTTACATGAGATTTATTTATTATATACATATCAGATGGCCACAATTTATAGGGCATTTTAGAATTCAACCGCATACATAATTGCCAATAATAAATTTATAGGCAGCTGGACAGATGTAACCAGTCATACTGTAAACAATAATTATATATATAAATATATACATGCACACCTGTAAATATACATGTGTGTGCATACATATATATAAAGCTAAAATATGGTCGGGGAAGGTTTTTCTTATCTTCTGCACTGTAGCTGTTGTGACTTGTGCAAGAAGTTTTAGACGGCATTTACTTTCCTGTGCATTGACCAGGCATACACAGGATAGAAGCATTTGTTCTCCTCCACATCTGCACTGAGATTCCTCCAAAAATCCTGACTAGACAATCAAAAATAAAAGCTCAAAGAATGCATGTCATTCAAACTCCAAGTATTTTCCATTTCCTTGCTAGATTTCTTTTTTTTCTTTTCTCTGCTTTTTAAATAATTTTAGGCAATGAAAAAGTCACCCTGACATAAAGCATATGTAAACTGCATGGAGACTGCACAGGTTACATAAATTACAGTAGGGACAGATTTCTGCCAAAATGAAGTCTGCTTCTGTCACATCACTGTGTGAAACCGCAACAGTCCAACATGGAAATTAGCAGAGATTTACAGAGATTCCCCTAAGCCGGCATCACTGATGTTTGTAAGGGTAGGATTTGGCCCCAAGTGAAAAATCTGATTTATTGAGTCATTGTGACTGAGGAACTTACAAGCAACTGAAAAACATTTCCCTTCAGGGACCACAAACCCAGGCCTCCTTTCTCATTCCACCTCCGCATTAACTACAGTCTCAAAGACCCTTTTCCTTCCCTAAAATTTTGTGAGCCTGCCAGATTAAACGCAGCCCATGAAGACAAGCCTCCAGCTGTATCAGGAGATGGTTCCCATCCAGCCTGCCCGGGCAGGCACAAGGGTCTCTCTCGGGGTCATAGGGATCCCCTCGGCAGGAGACCCACTGCCCTTCATCAACCTCCACCTCCTCCAAACGTTTGCAGCTCTCGGGAGCCACAGCAGCAGGTGAGAACATGGTGGCTGCTTAGAAAAATAATGCTTTGCCAATTGAACAACACCCTTTAAAAATTTCAGCTATTAACAAGTCTTTACAGAAACAGGAACTGCCAGTAACAAACTTGATTTCTAATGTCCCCTAGGTAATAATAACTCTAATTTGACTGTGTCCCAACTGGCCTTGTACAGCAGTTATTGCTTGGAGGGTTTGGAAGGGGTTTTTTGTTTGTTTTTTTCTTTTCTTCTTCTTTCTTTTTTTTTTTTTTTAAGTTCTGTTTTGTTTTGTTTTCCAACAGAGAAGTCTCATTTTTTTTGAGAAAGGAAGGGAGGTGGGGTGGAGGGCAGCAGGGGGGACACACATGTGGAAATTTACTGTGAGAGCTGCTTGTTGGAATGAAGATGTTGGGTTTGGCATGAAGATTGCAATCAGCTGGTTGCTTTGACACTGCTCGAGCCTTTCAGTGACTAAGACAAGCCCGAAGGATTAGGATGTCAAGCCTGTCCTGTCATCTTTGGGGAATAGGGGAATGGAAGGAGTTGCCTTTTTTGGTTACATCTTCACAAGGCCCAGAGGACAAAAACCTCGGTGGTTAATTAAGGCCAACCTCGGCCCGTCACTGATCAACGAAGTCCTGCTTTTTAAGACAAGCTGTACGATGGGGCTCCACGGGTAATCACCCTGCACCAGTATGGATTCATCTCAAGAGGCTTTCATGTGCAACCCCCCGCGCCAGCCGAACGGATGGCTGCACACTCTGGGAAAGCCAGTGGCCTTCTCCCAGGCAGCTGTCAGGCAATGAGAAAGGACCTGGAATGAGCTGACTTAAGCAAACCATATTTAAAAGGCTAAAGGTAGCGTGAGGGGTGCATTTCTCTGGCATTGTTGGAGCTGATGAGAAATCTCAGTGCCTATCAAGCACCAGTTCTGCTTTTAAAAAGGAGATGTGGCTTTTGTGTGTGTCTTTGCATCCATTTCTGTTTAGGCATGTTGTGTTCCTAAATGCCAGGTAAATCCTAATCAGTTAATGTCAACAGGGTCCTGGTGCTTTGGTTGTGTTTTGAGATGTTCTGATGCATCACAAATTTGAAAAGTAAGAACTGCTGCTACCACCAGATGTAAATAGCATTGACCTAGCTTTTTTGGATGAAAAAAATTAATACCAGTCATGCCTGCTGCAAACTGCCTGTAAGGAAATCCCAGAGTAGAGTCTGCAACCCTCGCTCATGGACAGCCACCACCTGCTCGCATCACCAGGACTTGGTTGGCATGAATGAAGGTGGCAGGAATGAGCTGCAGCTCGGTTTAAACCCCCAGAAGCAGGAGTAGTTTGGTGCATGGCTCAGAGTGGACATCTCCAATGCCTTGGGCACTGCAAGAGGCAAGCCCAACTGTCCTGATGGCAAGGAGTTGTCTCTCTGTCTCGTGACCCTGTGCTGGTCACAGGTTTTCTTGTTATCCACAGAGTTTGGTCAAATGCTCTAAGGAAGCAAACGTTGGCTTAGCTGTAGGTAGTGAACTTTCAGTTGCTAATATTCATGTGATTTGTCCTCAGAATCGGACACTGTGTCATTTCCATTTCCCAAATGAATGACCTTTAGCTCTCCAGCTTTGTCAGGAGGATATAACACAATTTCCCAGAGAACAGGCTCACATGCAAAAAGCTGTTCCTGAGTGGGAACACAAGTACTGGGACAAGAGTGAACTTTACATAAACACTGAGATCAAAACTTTGCTGGTCTGAACGGCCAGGAAGAAGACGACAGTGGTAGAAAATGAGATTCACTAGAGTAATTTGTGTGTGAATATTCAGTGAGCCTTCCTACATACAGATTTCTTCCAGCTTCCTTCATAGTAAACTTAATATCTAAATATTCCAGTGCTGCCAATTCTTAAAATAACTCCTGAAGTCCCAGCTCCTAAAGCATGTGATTATGGGGGAAATTAGCTTCCATTTTAAAAAAAAAAGAGTGCAAATCTAAATCTTATAGGTTCAGGGAAAAGATGGGAGAATGGTTTCTGAGGGTTCAAAGTGTAGAATGTAGATTAAAACAATCTCAACCCCTTCAGCCTCTTTAAAATAATGTAATATTCAAAACTTTACTGCTCGAGTGTAACAGCATAGCTCAGAGGGTTGCATCATAGAACACATGGAAATTTTTCCATCTTATTTATTCTAGGGCTCTAATTTGACAGCAGAAAGGCCACTGTAGTATGTCTCACCTTTGATTGTACCGGGGAAAAAAAAGTGACAACAAAAAGCCCTCCTCACCCTCCCTATCTCTTCTTGTTACCATTCCACAGTCACTGCTCTCCAACACACAGTGTGCCTGAAGTAATCCCCAGAAACAATCAAAGATGGCAGTGGTATTTCACAAACCTTCCTGTTGGCATTACAGCAACCATACTTTTTCTTCAATTTCTGTTGCCCTTATTTCTGTATTCTAGATCTCACTGTGTCAGAAAAAAAAAAAAAGAAAGCAAAATTTGTAGCCTTGCAATAAATGAGGTGAACTACAGAAGCCTCCTGTTCGGGGAGGGAAATCGCTTCCAGTTAAACAAAGAAATTTAGGGTCTTCTGCTTTTCATGAAAATACCATACATATGGCCTTTGAAATTTGTCACTGAAGAGTGTTTAGCTCTAAGGTAAAATTCAGCACTTTATAGCATTTCAGCTGCAAGACTCTTGCTTTTTTTTTCTCTCTCTCTCCTTTTTTTCTTGGCCTGCAGCCCAATGTGAATGTATGATCACTAGCACAATAGTTAAACATCTGAGTCGTTTTGAAGTGCCTTCAACATTGCAGTGATGTGATAGGGTTTTTTTCCCGTCAACTAGGCAATTTATGGAAGAGAATTCAGCCTCCCCTCTAGTGGTGGTGAGGAAAATCCAGCAAGAGCTGCCTGGGTGATGCCTACAAAGCTCACTTGATGCTGCTTTACTGCAAATGTAGTGCCTGGAGGTGTCTGTTTCTACAACCATTCCTGGCCATTGCAAAGAGTTTTAAAGTTTGTGGCTTTTTTTTTTAAATATGTGAAAAAGCTATTTAAATAAATTTCTCATGGCGTTTATTTTGTCTTTTGGAAACCACAGGGATAAAAAAAATCCATAAACCAAAAAAAAAGAATGCAAAAGAAAATGGCTCAAGCCACAATACTTAGACCAGGTTGTGGTAAGACCCTCTGCTTCATGTTGTGATGAGACCCTCTGCCCCAGGTTGTGATGAGACCCTCTGCCCCAGCATAGCAGATGGCTTCTGACAGTAACCATTCACATGTAGATTTTCGGATGGTGAAGGGATCAGGGGCACAAGGATCCACCCTGCATGCCAGCCTAGTCCATGAATATTTCTGCTGCAAGCAGGTGATGGGCAGTAGCATGTTTCTTTGGGACTGCATCACCTCTGAAATGAGATAGAGATCAGATGCATTTCAGGCAGTAAATGACAGAACCACCCTGAAATCACAAATCTCCCAGGCACTGAGGAGCAAACCTTTGTCCGAATGAGACAGGCAAAGGGCTTGCAGGAGGGCACCTTGCTTTTGGGTGGGTGTTCTGACCCCTGGCAACTCGCTCACCTCAACTCCCAACTCTCCTTCCCTGTTTGCTAATTAAAAACCTTTAAGAGACTCGTGATTCTTCCCAGCCCAGAACAGGAAAGCGCTGAGATTGCTAACATTTTCATGGGCTGAGAAAGATGTTTCCCATTGAACTCCACCCAAATGTACAACCCTTTGCTCCACGGGGCCGTCCAAGGAAGATTCGCAGTGGCTGTAAAGGGCTTTGCCCTCCCCAAAATGTGGCACCATTTTTAGTTATCATCAGCTCCATCCTTTTGTAATTATCTTTGTGAGAGGCGTAACCTATACCTCAGAGGGCTCTTTGCAGGACGGAAAAGCCAGTCATTCCTCAAGCAGCAGGACCTAATGAAGCCGTGCCGCAGGGACATTCCTCTGCCCTGATTCTCTGATGTCTAATAAAGGTTGTGCTCATGAGACAGCCCCTCTCCTCCATTAACAGCACTTCTGTCCTCTGCCTGGTGGCTTATTCTCATGATGGCTGTGGCAATATTGTAGTTTAGAGACCACTACTACTCTCTGCCAGCTACAACTGAAGTCAGACAGAGGTTTCCGAAATGGCTGGAGGGTTTAAAATAGAAAGGCAGCAATATATACACCCAGGGAGTATGGCCACACAGATGCCCTTTCCTTAGGAAATGAGACTAAACAAAGGGAAAGAAGGATTTTTCCCCTTAAGTTGTGGTCTGAATTTTTAATTGTCGGCTGTCGTCCAGCTGTTTAGCACCTACAGAAATCTGGTGGAGGGAGGGGTAAATGTCCCAAACTCGATAGTGAAATGTCCCTGTCCCTTCGCATTGGGAGAAAAGGATTACAGCTTCTCTCCTTGGTGAGCCCAGCTTGAGTGGGCAGAGTTGTCCCTGATTCTATGTCCTCATGCTGCAGGAGAGGGAGCAGATGAAAAAGAGCCTCCTCTGGCCTGTAGGACTATACCAAACTTTTCATCTCTGCAAAGTTCAGTCCTGCTGCTACCAGCTGGACCATGCTACTGCACTGCTTTGCTTTACAGATTAAAAACATGTTTGCAGGAAAGTCTGTGGTAAACACAAGGGCCAAATACAGAGCATCAATTTGTTTCTCCGTTCTCATGGTGCTGATATTTGGAGGCAACTGGGGTGGGATAAGGAGCCCTGCAAAATCCACCTGCCTTGGTGTGATAAGTTGTGAGCAGAGACATGAAGTTTTCCTTAGACTCATCTTTGCTACCCAGTCTAAGTCCTGCTGGTGTACCTGGAACACTGGTGAAGTAATTTTCCCTCTAGAATTTCTGTCTGGATTCAAGGCTTCCTGGATGCCATCAGCCCTACATGAAACTTTCTGCTTCCTTCATCTTTTTACATATCTAAACCCCCTGTTCCATACATATATATATATATATGCACACAGACATATATACATGTATAGTCCAGATCCAAAGGTAGGCTAGTGATAAATACAACTATATTTTTCAAGGAACGTATTTTATATGCATACATATAAATATATGTATACAAACACACACATATAGACACTTTAGATCAAAAAGGTATGAGTTGGTAATAAATACTGCTATATTTTTCAAAGAAGGTATTTTAAATTGATTTGATTACCATAGAGCTGAC
>VYZX01008729.1:537203-567725 GCA_013401335.1 Brachypteracias leptosomus
TGCCTGGACATATCCCTTCTGTACCTGTGACCCAGCACAGGAGGAGTGTATAAAGCACTTGGACAGCAGCTACCCTACCATGGAGCATGCAGCTACCTGAATATCTGAAGGCACTATTGAGACTGTAAAATATCTATGGGAAAAGCAGAAAGAAGATTGCAGAGAGATCCAAGGCAGAGTTTCTTAATATATCACTATTATTGTCTGCCAAAGCTGGGGCGTCTCTGTTCAAGCCCAGAGATATGATTTGCTACCTCTCCAAGAAAAAAAAAAATATTACGAGAACTGCAGTAGACAAATGTAATACCAAACTTTAAAACAGTGTAAAAAAAAAAAATCCCAACAACAATAATAATAATAATGGTCAATCATAAACTGATATAGTGCCGGCTTTCCCTCCCTTTTCGCCACCTTACAGGATATCCCGTCTAGCAGCAGGAACAAAACGTGGAAATGAATCAGTCAACAGAGCATTTTCTCCCATTAAAGCTGTTGGCAATTTTGACCCGTGCAGGGGAAGTTGCACATTAAGATGGATATTCCTAATCTGTAGGGACAACTGTCCTCACTGTGGGATGTAGCCTTTTTTTTTTTCTCTCTTTTTTTTCCTTTTTTTTTGCCAAAGGATGTCATAGGTGAATGCATTTCTGCTGTGCGCAGTGCAAACACACACACAGCGGAAAGACCTGAAAATTGTTAACCCCTTCTTATTTTAGCTGCCTATGCTCTTTTTCTTCTCTTTCTTTTTCTCTATTTTTTTTTTTTTTCACTCAGCTTGCAAGAATCTACTGCTTCTCTGGCCTACTGCTATTTACCTTAATAATGCTTAGTAAATCTATTATTTTCCAGCCTTGAGAAACTTTGGCTTTTATTTTCTCTTATAATCCTATAGCTGATACTCAGTGACAGCATAAGAATATTAAGGTGCTGGAAGAGATTCACTTTCCTTATTATCATTCACAGGTCTTCCACATTTGCAAGGTGGGAGAAAGTGAGTTTTGTGCCTAAACAAGGACCAGGAGTCAGAATTGAGGATTTTCTTTCCTGCTGGAATAGTGACTGGAAGTAGAGATATGTCATCACTCAGATCTGTGCCTTGATTTCCTTAGATCACCCTTTGAGAGCTAGGTACTAAAATGGCCATGTTATGTAACCCTCTCAAAAAAAAACCCCAACCAAACCACATTCCCCATTTGTGATTAGGCAAATAAAAACCTCGTTTTACTCTCTGTGGACTAAAACTGTGAAAAACTCAGTGGTTTCCCTCCGGTCATATAGGAAATCTGTGGAAGAGCAAGGCCCTGAGATCAGCTCTGCCTGGTATCCCGCTTACATTTTATACCCCAGTTGATTTTTCATTACTGCAGTAGTTACCTCCTAATCTAATGACAGTTACTCCACTCACCAGGGGCATGTAAAGACCAATTCATTCCAGATTGGAAAGTTCTTTGAGGAACCCTGAATGGAAGGTGCTATAGAAGTGCAATGTGTTATTAATAATCTCTCCTATCTGCATAAATCTCCATTGAATCCTCCCGGTATCATTAAAAGTAAAATAATCCCCCAGCACAGTTGAAGAGCTCAAACCTTCTTTTCCCTTTGTAGGTGTCTGGCTGTTTGCTAAATGGAAAAAAAGGCCACACAAAACGCTGACATCTTTTTGTGACCCTCGCAGAGCTACGTGGAGCTAATGAGTTTGTTTTCACTTTTGTAGATGAAATTTCCAGGGGCGGAGGGGATCCGGGGTGGTGCTGAGAAACTGCGGTGCGGCTCCCCGGGAACTTGGCTGAGACCACCAAACTTGTTTCATGTGTGGCCTCCCCTTTTGCCTCATTGGACCAGAATTATTTAATGAGCCTTCTGAGAAACCGAGCTCTGGTCCCTTAAGCTGGAAAAGGATCGTGTGGAGCTCGACTACCAGACCACACAGTTTTTCAGGCTCTCTTCTTCGCGAGAGGCTGCAACCACTCCTTTCCTTTCAGCAGCTGATGGTGAAAGTGGGGAGAAAGAGAACAATAACAAAACAAAATTGCTTCCCACAGCTGAGAAAATCACCCTCCCTTTATTATTTTTTCCCCTTTAGGAAAGAAATAAATAAAAGGGAAAGAACCCAAATGGGATCTCTCCCTCTTCAAACATACAAATGATCTTATGTTAGCAGTTGGGATTAAACATCTGTCTGGTGGTTATGTGATCATAACAGATGCTGTGTGCAAACGTTTCCTGCTAGCTTTGTTTTGGTTAATATTGTTTGTGTAGCACATTGGGTTGCATTCAGCTGAAGGGATATAGAGTGTGTTTTTGTTCCCCCCCCCCCAACTTCTGCTCAACTTCAAGCAGCTCCATCATCTTTTTATAAAGAAATTGGAGGCTGAGGTGGAGGGGAAGAAGGTCATTGACTGATGTCATGTGGAAAGTGATGTCATACAGTACTGATGAAATGGCAATCCACCCGGGTTTTTAGCTGCTTTGATGTTATGTTAGGCCTTTTTCCTCTCTGTTAGGTTGCCCTTGGGTCCACTTGGCCATGCAGCTGGAAATAAATACAGAGATATTGTAATGAGTTTCGCTGTGCAACTGGAGGACCCTGGAGCTCAGCTGTTCGGGATTTCCATTGTTCTTTCTGAGAAATCGTGTTTCCAAATGGGGCCAGATGGATGCTGACATTGCACTCTTTGAAGGCAGTAAGGATTTTCTTTCTTCAGGGTATTTTTATACCCCTTCTATTGCTAGAGAAACTGAGGCACAGGATGGTATCTTGAGCTGTCCTAGTCAGAGAAAATACCTGTAGCATGACAAGGAGCTACAAGCTTCTCATCCCTGTCTTATCCTCTGCGCCATTAAGTCTTGCATACAGGTGTGAGACTGACCCGCTTGTTTTCTCCTGGCTGAGGAACAGACTCTGTATTTCCACAGTTTTGCCTTATCGTTTTGCTACAGTGGCATCCAGATGGACAATGCTGCTTTCTGCAAAGCTCCCTCAGCTGGCCTTAGATGTGGCTTAGCACAACGACTCTCCTGCAAAGTAATGCACCTCACTGTCCAGGTACCACTCACATCAGCAGCCACCTGCCGATATTCCACCTCAGCCTTTAAAAAAAGGAATCTCTTGAGAGGTCTGTGTGCTTCAGCCAAAAAGAGTCACTATTAATTCATGTCACTGAGAATAAATGTCCCCTTTTCCCTATTGTCATAACCTTGCAAAGCCCTGCTGAAGCATTCACACTGAGCAGAAGAGGTCCAAGAACAAGGGTTGTGGGAGCTCTTCCGTTGTGCAAGGGTAAAGGACCCACGTTGCAAGGACTATATAATCTTGGAAGTAGATGGGCTTGGAAATGATGGCAGGTGGGGCAGGTGAGGGGATATTCAAACCTGCTCAGCCCAAGGACTGGCATCTATCCCTTGAGCTTTGTCCTTTTACCAACTGGTTCACTTTATCTTCTCTCCATTTGTCTCGCTGTGGTTGTTTATGTGTTAATATTTATCAATCAGTTCCAGCCAAAAAAAGATTAAAATTATCCACATTAAATAGATTCTGGACAGCCTTTTGCAACACAGAGAGACTTGGGGTCTTTTTACTATAATTACTTTGAAATGTGACTTCCTTTTCCTGGAAAGGAGGGCTGGTCCAGTGAATGAAATACCCAGCTGAAGGCTGTAAAAGTTTTTGTTCAGTGACCGTTTCAACCACAAACATTCCGTATAAAATCAAGACATTTATTTTAACTCCCTTGTGCCTCAGTTTCCCCAGCCCTAATTGTTCTTGATTGTTTTTTTTTAATAAATAGTTTTGATGAATCAACACTTCTCAGTGGAAATTGTTCATTTAAACATCCTTCTCCCACCTCCTTCAGGCATTCATACAATACTTCCCTACTTCATGCATCATTTTTTAGAAATGATTCAATTAATCACAACAAGTTGCTCAAATATCCTGGTGATGGGTTGCATGAGGGTAGGTGTTGGTGCCTTCCTAAAAATAGAAGAGCCAATTTTGTTCACGAGGAAGGCAGTAGCCTTCCAGGGACCAAAATTAAGAATGCAGAGCTGTTTGGACAAGAAGGGACAGAGTCCCATAGCCACCTTTTACTGATAAATAGGAGGATAAATTGTACATTTATGAGCTGCAGCTTATCTCATGTGTGATGGGAGTAAGTTGGAAATTAAAATTCATCCAACTGACTGTGACCACACACATAGTCCATTGGAAAGGAAAAGTATGTTTGTGCAATCATGTTTCCATCTCCAAAACAGCCTCAGCCTTGTTGGGCAGCCAAGGTCAGGAGTATTCACAGACATCTCCTTCAGGTTGGTGGGGAAGGAGGTGATGGCTCTCAAGGATCTCCCACATTGCTAAATTTACCTCCCCAATTCCAGCACATTGCAACTCAGACAAGGAGGCACAGGACTGAGAGAAGTAGAGACCGGACTTTTTCTGTGCAGCAGTGGCTGTGTTAGGGCACCTTGGCAGAGGAACATGGGGGAAATTGCCCCTCTAGGACTTGGTGCCATAGATCTGTGATCAAGCAGTGAACCTCTGCATCCAGAACAGTGCCTCGACCAGCGTTAAATCTACTGAGAAATGGCTTTAGCTAAGTCACCTGTAACAACATACTGGCCAGGATATCCTCACAACTGGCTATTTCTCGTGTCACCAAGCATATAAAATTATTCCACACGTTGACATCCACTAATTCAATAATCTTGTAATATAAATTTAGATAATAGACATTAATACCATGTTTCAAAATACACCCACAACATTTATTTCTCTCTCTCAGGAAAGAGAAAAAAAAAAGAAGCACATATTGTGAGGGCTCTCCTGATGAAATAATAAAACCCATTCTCATCCAGAAAAAAGAATCATTATAGGAGGATGGTAATTTACTTTATATGACCTTCAATTGATTATTCTGGGCCTGCTACACAAATATCACAGGAGCTATTGATCGTAAAACCTACCAAATAGATCTCTAATAGCTTTTACTGAGGAAAAATAATTATGCTAGCGCTGTGGTCAAACACACATAAACCAATGTGGAGGTATTAATGTACAGTATTATTACCCATCTGTCTGAGAAGTATGGGGAAGATGCTTTGCAGTAACATGCTATGTCTAAGCACCATGAAGGCTCAATATCTGGCTAACAATTACAGCCAGTTATACTGAAAAATTGATTACTGTAAGTAAAAGCTAAGACTGGAAAGCAGAGGCTGGAGCTTGCTTAATAAAAGTAAAATAATAACAACCATCATCCTAATTGTGGAGGAGTTCTACCGTCTTATATACTTGCAGTTGAAAATTGAATTTTCCTCCAGTGCCTGCGGCAGGGCATCATTTCAGAAGCAAAGGTGTCCACTTTGGCTGGCCTGGAGATGGGTGATCAATGCCTGTAAAAGGCCGGGTTATCTCAGTAAAGAACAGACTATCTATCGGGAAGGAAAAGAGCACAAAGAGTCAGAAACTCAGCACCTCTGCCTCAAAACCCCACACAATGAGCCTCACCTTTGTGAAAGTTTGGGGGTCTGGCAGGGAGGGGTGTTGTGGTGGGTACAGATTGCCACGAGGCTTGTTGCTGCTGTTACTTCTAAAGGAGCTGATTCCCACGTGGGAATCTGGCGGCAGTTTTGCAACTGATTTCATTGGCAGAAGGATCAAAACCTAAATGCTGTCTCTGTGCCATGATGAAAACTTTAGATTTTCTCTCTCTCTTTTGCCATATGTATAGATTTTAAGGCATGTCAACTTAAAAATCAGTTCGATTTTATATAAATCTTATTAAAATGTAAGTAAAGTTATTGCAACTCAAAGGAATTAGGAGGAAAAGTCTATTTTTCTCTATTTTTTTTTCAAGTTTTGGTTCCCTTGTGCTTTGTATAGCTCGTTCCACTGTTTCTGTTACAGTAACTTAGTTCCCCTTTCCCTTACTTCTCTGGGTCTCATTTCACAGCATAGGCAAATTAAAGAAAAAAACCCACAAAACCACCACAAAACTTTTGTGAAAATGTAAATTTTTGAATAATGGAGGGAAGCTTTTTGGTGTTTATTATACAGTACTTTTAATGTATTAAATACTACTAGATTTCAAGCTGGCAGTGTCCCTTAGAAATTAGTATTAAAAAAAAATTCTGATATTCTGGCCTGAAAGACAATTTATTATCAGACTCCAAAGCAATTGATCAAATATTTATTTATCTTGGAAGCAAGTAATAATTAGTGGAAAGCTAGCATCGAAAGCCCAATCCCTTTTTTAATAAAGAAATGCACATGCAATCAAAAATGTAGAATGCAAGGATGCTAAACTCAAGGGATACATACTAAAGAAGAAAAGAAATGCTAATTGACAAAAGTGCTGAGAGAGAGAGAGAGACAGGGGAATGTTTCTCGTTCCCAATTTTGGTTTAAAAGCAGACAGATTGCACAGTATCATCCTCCAAGCAAGGCTCGGAGACTGAACTGGGGGGACCAGAGTTCATGAGCAGCTCATCCCGCGCCAGGAGTTATATCACGAAGGCAGAGCCAAGGCTCACAAGGGCTCTCCCAGCCCTTCAGAAACAATATGGTTCAAATGTTAATTTCTCTTCCTTTTGGTTTGTACCAGTTTGTGCTGTTAACAAAGTAACACTCAAAGGCTGGAGTCACTACTATCTTTGTGAATGATTTATGATTTGCACTCTAGAGATAAGCAATTTCCATGCCAAAAAAGGGCTTTTTTTTTTTTTCCTTTTTTTTTCCCCTTAGAAGCAGACTGTCATTCCTATAGGAGGTGAAGATAATCATTAGTGAGACCTCTGCCTCTTATTGGTGCTATTTCCCTTTTGCTTTTACACAGGTGGTGAAAGGCTGATGGGCCCAACTCTCTGGATTTACATCAATAACGGTTTGGGCCTAGAGTGTGTTGTACATCCTGGTCCTGGAGATCATCGCCCAGACCTTTTTTGACCTTGAAACTAGCATTGATTTAAAATCAATAGGATAGCTTAGGTAAGATGGTGCTCATCAGAATGAGTAGGTCCTTTGCAGGGACACAAATGTTATACTCTTGGGCAAGACAGGGAATGCTTTGAGCTTTCCCCTTTCTCCCTGTCCTGGTTTTTCCTCAAAAACCTCATTTTGTCAAGTTTTCTATATACTGCCCAATTTCTGTTTAGGAGAACAGCCAGGTCCTCGGTAAGATTAGAGATAAGGAAGACAGTCAGCTGTCTTTCCTGGAAAGGAAAGTGCAAAACTATGCGGTTCATCTGTGATCAAGACATTCCTTTCTCCTTTCTCCAAGACGTTTTCTTGATTTGAGCATATTTTTGTCCTAAAAAATACAAAACAGCACAGCTAGAAATCTCAGTTGCACCTCATGGTTGCGTATATTCTTTCTCTAAAAGACTTGGAAAGTTTTGTAAACTATTAAGTTATTCAGTAGATAAATACTAAGAGTATTTATCTTTGAAGTTTCATTGGGAAACTAATTATGAGTCAACTGGTAGCACATATCTCAGTGATTTTTTTTTTCTTTAAAATGCCATGAAGAATTGCAATATACCATATAACAAATGTATCTTTTTAACAGGAAATAATTTACAATTTACATATGCATAAAATGACTCATTTTGCCACAGTATTAATTAAAACCAGCTAAGATTGTTCAGAACTTTAATTCAGTTCCAAACTCAACTATGTCCTGTCCTGGCACATCATAATCTGCAGAATATTTAATGACAAAATCACAGATGCTCTTAGTGTGATGCAGCTGAAGGGCAAGCCCCATCAGGAGCTGTAAATAGAAACTTTAAAAAAACCTTGCAAAAAAAAAATACCTGTCAGGTTTAGAAGGAAGAGACAAGAGTCTCCAGGAAAGCCTGACCAAGAAATTACACTTTTGGAGAATTAATATTCTGGATATCATTAACAATTGACTTTTGCTGCTTTGATCGAGCTGTTTTCAATGGTTCCTATAATTTACAAAACAGAATGAGACAACTTCAGCAGCAAATTTATGGGATTAACCCTGAGCTCAGTTGTGTTGATGGGTGTCTTTCCATTGACTTCGCTGTCTCCCTGACCTCAGGTGTGGCTGTTACAGGTGACAAACACTGTGTCCTGCCCACACATGGGCTAAATGGACAGACAGACATTAAAAGAAAATGGCAGCATTGAAGTGAGACAGGAATTTAAGTCCAGAGATTGAGAAAAATGGACGATAAAAATATGAAAATACATCAGGGAAGATAGGGAAGAAGGTAAATATTAAATACAGGCAAGAAAAGCAGGGGGACAGAAGTAGTGAATGTTTTACTGCCTATGGCAGGAGGGAAGGTCCTTGGTAAAGGCTCTCAGCGTAGCTGCCACACTCATGTGGATCTTACCATTTTAGTTAGAATCATAGAATGTTTTAGGCTGGAAGGGACCTTTAGAGGTCATCTAGTCCAATCTCCCTACACAAGTAGGGACATCTCTACCTAGGTCAGGTTGCTCAGAGCCCCATCAAGCCTGACCTTGAATGACTCAAGGGATGAAAGTTGGTAGCTACAATTAACCAGGTCATTCCTTGGTAATTATTTTGTCACCAAAACATCTCGCCGTCTCTCAGATGGTGTTGGCTTACAAAAAGCAGCACAGGACCACCGAGGCAAATTCAATTCACAAATGGAAAACCATAGCACAAAATCACCTACTTTTTTCTACCATTACAAGCTGGATTTCAGCCGTGCCCCACGCTCCTATCTCAGAAACGACAACAGAGGGAGGGAGAAACCACGACCTCCCCAAATCACAAGAGCAATACCTGCCCATTCCTGACTTGAATATGTTTAGCTGATTACAAGGACACTGTTAATGGTGTTATTCTTACTCAGCAACGAGAGGGGGGGAAGGAAGCGAGCGCACCGGTGCCAGGTCAGGGTGCAAGGCTTTCCTGCCGGTGGTTGTCCCACCTGCCCTGGCTGATTGGTCCTCCTGGCTGCCGGAGCCTCCACGAGCACGGCGGGAGGATTTGGGGATGATTAATTGCCCTGTCTTCTGAGCGGAGAGCGCGGAGCAGCGGGGTTCTGGGTGTATGTAAATACACGTGGGCTCAGCGCTGCACCGCCACCGAATGAAATGAATAAAAAAAGACTTAACAAAAGGACTTCGACTCTGAACGTTTAGATGTTGAAGATTAGTTTCTATTATGTCCCAGTGGGAGAAAAGAATATGTCATATGGGAAACTGGATAGGCTTCATGTTGCAGGGAAGTGAGGGAGCTGCTTCCCCAGGGCGGCTCGGCTTGTGCTACTGCTGGAATCAGCTCACAGACCCCCCAAAAACCCAGGTGCTTGCACTGGTTATAAAATATAACTCCACTGATCCGTGAGTTAAATTGTGATCTCTGCTGTGAGCAGCACACGGCATATAAAATAAAAAAACAACCCTTCAGAATTCAATTGCATACTTAAATAGTGGGTTTCTGCTTTTTTTTACTTCTATCGGATTCAAACGCGCACATCTGTTGTTCTATGGTGTGGCACTAAAATCATAATAGACCCTGTTTTGTGTAAAAATGCAGGCTCAAAACCCAGGAAGCAAGGAAGTGTCCTGTAAACTGTAAGCAGCAAAAAGAATAAAAGTTTAGTCTTTCTAGTGAATAATGTGAAGTGAAACATTCCTCTAGCATTCTTCTTCTCCACAAAGCTTATGATTTTTCACTCTTTTTTTTTTTTATGCTCTACATGTGCATTTTTGCATTCATTTTTGCATCATAAAACATTTCTTAGATGGAAGTAAATATTCCATAATATTTTTGTAACTTCTGTGTGTTTAAAAATCACCTGCAATTTGGTAGATGAAATATTTTCTGTGGCACTGTGACAAAGGAGGGAGACCAGATGTTTTCAGAAAATTCATTTTTTAAACTGTTTGGTTTTGGGTGGTTTTTTTTTTTCTATTTGCACACTTGTAGAACAAGCTGTAAAAACAATGCTTGAAGAATGAGCTGATTTAAAAAAACTAGAGAGTCAAAGAATCTGAAATAGGAAAGATTTTATTTTGAATATCCTTTCACCAGAGGAGATTATTATTTATAGGCTGCATTATATATCTTGCCTGGTAATCAGCAGTAATGTATGTCTAGTAATAGTAGAAAAATGAATTTCAGTAATATCTTGTGTTTTAGAAAAAATAAATGATGAAACACTTAGGAAAAATGAAATAAAACTAGTGATGAATCTGCAGGCTCAGAAAATCAGATAAACAAAATGTTCCAGTTAGTTATTGCCACACTCAATAGCAGTACATGAAATTGTATTACAGGCTGTGAAATGAAATAATCCCACCCTGTGACAAGCTGGCAGAATTTGCCTGAAAATCTCCAGCCTTTTAGCAGACTTTGATCCCTCCAGGGACTGGGGTTCGGGGTTTTTGCTGAGTCACGGAGGCAGGAGGTTCGCACCTAATCCGGAGATAACGGAGAGGTGGTGGCTGAACCCAGAGGATCAAGGGTGTGGATTGAGCCATTCAAAGCAGAAACTTAATTACAGCTGAGGTTAGATGAATGGTTGCTCTGAACCTGCCATTGTTTTATTGTTAATGTCTGCTTTAATACCTCCAAATTTCAGTCAGGGCAAAGTTGGGTCACTAACATCTGAATGATGCCAGCGCTTGAGTATTGCAGATCTAAAAAATACAAAGTCACTACAAGGGTAGGCAATTTCTTTCTCCCCCCCCATCCCCCTCAGACAGTCCTTCCCTCTAGATTGAAAATTTGCATTGCTTTTCTAAACTACGAAGTATCATTGAAAAATGTATCCATGTTTTCTTGCACCTTTTTACAAGCACTCCAGCACCCAGTAAATAAAAGTAGCAGCCTGTGTCCCTTTTAGCAAAAGCTATATATCTGCTCAGACTTGTAATTTGCTCCGTTTATATCCTTTGCCCTTGAACTCTGGTTATTAACGCAATGTTTCTCCAAATGATGCCATATAACTCTGCTCCAAGCACATTCCTACTGACACCACACAAACAACAAAGCCAGCTGAAAAAGGGAAAAAAAAAATTAAAAGGAAGTAAGGTAGGAAGGTGAATTGCGTGTGATGGAGAACATTACTCAGAATGATTTAAGTTACAGAGTTTCTCGTGTTACCAGAGTGGAACATGGGTGAGAGACCTTGCCTGCCTGTGACCACCTCTTCTCCAAAAATCTAAATGGCTTTCAGCAGCCAGTTACCTGTATTCAGAGATAACCTCTTTATGCTGAGCAGAGATCCTGCTAAGGGTCTGCTGCTGTGTAGGAGCCAGACAGGCTGTCATGCAGGTAAAACCTCCCACCTCACTGTATCGGGACTATTGATCAGGCTGAAGAACTTGCAGCATGCTGAAAACAAAAATGAACCAGAGGATGGAAAAAATAAAATAGCAATAGGGGATCAACAAGTGGCCGGTGCAAAACATTCTTCCAGGAAGGAATGAAATATCTGTGGTAATATTTGCTCTGTCATAAAGCAGCGTAGGAATCCAAGGGGCAATTAGTGTTGTTCAAAACACTTTGGCTTAAGTGTATCAGACAGTGAAAAAAAATCCTCCTTGCCCCAGTGCCTCCCTCTTAATCTTCATAAGGGAAGGATTCTGCTGAAATACAGATCTGTAGATGCATTGCCCTGCCTTTCCTACTTTCCTACTCAGTTTCATTAAATAATAAGATACTATGGCACCATCTAAATATTGACTAATTTTTATTAGCCTTTCCATATCTGTTTGGCTAGCTGACAGTAAGGCCTCAGGCAGAGATCTGGGCTTATTTTGATGCCAAGGAGTTCTTTAAGAGCATGGACAAATCATTATCCCTTAATGTGATTCCATTTCTCTTCTTACCTTGTCTGATCTGTTTAGATTGCAAGGTCTTCTCAACAACAAATGTCATCCTATGCATTTGTAGGACTTTGGCTAGGATCTGAAGGTCTTGCTAGTGCAAAGAGCTCAAGATAAAGGGCATTCCTAGATTAAGACAACGTGTAGGAAAAGTAAAAGGTAGAAACTACCTTGATGACACCACCGATTTCAAGAATAGATTTAAAAGGACCCAATTCCTAGCATATTTTGAAAATGCAGGAAATCTTCCATGGAAGGTTATGCTTGTGAAAATCTCAGCTTCGTTTCTTTAGGATTGCTTTTCTGATAAATCTCAGGTAAGCCTTTAATCTGCTGGACATGCTGTGAGAACACATGCCTGGTCATTCTCCACTTCCCATTCTCATGTCCATTTGGCACAACTTCTAAGATCGTAGACTGTATAGTATGGCTTCCACAAAATGCTCCTTTCCCAGGTTAAAAACAGATTGGTCTAGGTTGTCTGGTTTTTGTTGGTTTTCTCTTGTGGGGTGAAGAGTATGAGGGAGTTCAGTAGGAGCTCACAGTTCCCATTGCTGAGATACACTAACATTGAATTTCTTAGAATTTGCTGGGTTCTAGGATAGTGTTCTGGTGGCAGAGTTTTAACAGCATAGAGAGATTGATCACTGAAGCACGGGAAGCAACAACCAGAGCAGAGCAAATACCAGAGGAGACAAAATGTTCAAATGAAGCTATATGAAGATTTATTTCGTTTTAAATACGTTTGCTTTGATTGTATTTTCTCCCCTTCTGCTTCCCGGAAACAAGTTCACTGTCAGGAATTTTAGTTACCTTAAAGAAAAGAGTAGAGAACCTCCCCAGAAAACTAATTCTGGTGTTATAAATATTTGAATTGGAAGCTAAATTTTCAGAGACACTTCAGCATTTAAAGACCAGCAACCTGCCCAGCTGGTCCCTCTTCTCAGAATTAACCAAGTCAAGACTGAGCTAATTTCTACTACTGATTCAGCTACAGAATAATGTGAAATAATTACATTGCAATCTATCAATACATATAACAAAACACTTCTTGTGGTTGACTCTTGTGAAAGTTTGTAAATAATTTTTTAAAATTAATTGTTGCTAAAATAAAACAATGTTAAATTGCCCCAACAGCAAGAACAGCACATTCCTGCTCTGCCTGGTTCTTTTCATTCCTCTTCTCCTGCCACTATTTGCCTTTCTCTTTTCCGTGATAGCATTGGCTCGACTCTGGGCCTTCACTTTTAGGAAAACAGTAAAATTCAATTTTGCCTGTAATTCTGAGGAGCTGTGAGCCAGATCATGCTGTTTCTTTTTGCATTTGGATGAATTTTCCATTTTGAGCTCTCTGCATGTGAGAGAAGAAAGTGGAAGCAGATAGCTCAGCACAGTTATGGTCTAAAAAAGAAATCATCAAATTTTAGACCAAGCTGGTAAGCTTGACAAAAGCTCAGTGCAGTATATTTCCATGTTAGCCAGGTCAATACAAGATGACAGATTGAAATACCATACGTGACTCACAGAAGACATTTTTGGGCAAACGGTTATCCTCAGATGAAATTAAATTAAAAAACATCTCACAGTGGGTCATATCTTTTTCTTTTTCTTTTTTCTTTCTTTCTTTCCTTTTGGTTCCTTTTTTAAACTGGATTGTTATCTCATTTTCAGAAGACTATCACTTTTATCCTGACTTGTCAAACAGCTATTACCATCAAGATGATGAGCTTGATATGCTGCAAGTACTGATTAAGGGGATAGTGCAATTGCTCTTGCTCTACCTTGAAGGAGTAATTTTCCTGTCTGTCTAGTAAGTGGAGTAAAAGAAGCCGGATTTCTCCTTATCTGTGGAAGAAGAAGGTTGTCTCATCTTTCTCTGAGCTCTCATGAGCAGTCAGATCTGGTCAATACCTGGCTTCCAGGCGTTCTGCAATGGGATGCAGATGCTCAAGCTTCAAATGCTGCAGGAAAGTGGTAGCAGATTGAAGGAGTGACAGTTCTCAGAATCACTGAATTGCACCCAAAGAACGATTTTAATGGCTTTGTGTGGTAAGAGCAGATAACTTTTGCCCATGAGGTGAACCAGCTTGTAGGTGCTAATGACTTATGGAACTTTTGCAAGATACAGATATGGAGGAAAAAACTTCAGACTAAGTCTAAATAATCCACTGACTAAAATTCTCCCTGGTGATCTCTGTTGGACATGCTACATTTCAGACTTTGGCCTGGCTTACTGTGAAGTGCTTCTGAGCTTCATTACACAGTCACTGTGTTTCACCACAAAATGGCAGCAGTTCTGTGATGGGAGAAATTATTCCTTAAGAGTATAGGCAACTCCAGCTTAGGCAAAACTTGTGCAGGATTTGAATCATAGGGAGCTGCATCTGTTGGTGTATTTGGACAGTACATTTTGGTTTCTTTTGGATGAACAAAGATCATCCTAATTCTGGCTCATCGTAAGGGTAAAATGAAGTATGCTGGTGAATATTGGTCAAAGCAGATTACACATCTAGGTAAAGGTCCTGAAAAAATGCATATAAATATGTGTGCATAACATACATGCATCTAAATATACACATGCTTCTCTCTTTTTCTTGCTGTGCCTCTTTTTCTTTCTCTCTGTGTGCTTTCTTACATATATATATATCTATCCTCTGCAATTTTGACAATCTTATAAGTTTTTGGGAAATTTTAGTGCCTGTTATTTAGAAATACAGCTAGAGCTACAAAAACACATTAAAATCTTAACATAAAATGAAAGACAAAAGCGCCTCGTTGCACCCAGCTTTTGTCATCTCAGGGAGAGGAGAGCTACCAACCAATTACCAATTTTTTCAGTTTGGGCAAAATATTCAGGAGGAACCTCAGATCTTATTCAAACTGCATTGGCTGCAATGATCAAGTGGAATTGTAGAGTGAACCTCTCTCTCCCAGCTGCCTGTCCCTCCTGGTCACCAGTGACTTTGTGCTGGGAACTTCTTTATTTCACCAGAAATGTGATGGGTTGGTGCCAGTTGGCTGCACAAAAGCAGGGCAGGGAGGCTCACAACATTTTGCTTGTGTGTGTGAGGCTGTGGAGGAGAGAAAGAGGGTGAGGAAGACTGACAAATCTTCAGTGAAGGTTCATTTTGAATTCTTATGTTGATCTACCAGCCAAGGGAGTATATCTTCTGCATAAACCAACCCAGATTCACCTACAGATGCCTGTGAGTGCCGTCTCTGTGCTTTGCCATCAAAAAAAATGAAGATCCAGCCCATTTTGCCTGTCAGGGAAGAGTTCCAAATCAGTGTCATCTGGAAATAAAGGAACTGCAGAAAGATGCATGCAAAAATCCCTAAAAAAAGCACAACTATCACCTGTAAAATAAATTATCTAAGGAACGAGATTTTTTCTTTTTTTTAAATTTTAAAGGATGCACTAAGAGCCCTCAATTGTGGAATATCCATCTCAACGTGGTAAATAGATGCGTTAGACACAGAGTGACATATGGACAGATAAATACAGCCATAACTGGTAGGCAAAGTAAGTGCACGCGGCATGTGTCAGTATTGTCTGGTAATTCAGAGCTGTCATAAAACTGTCCCACTTATGATGTTACAGCATTTTTAAGAAACATGAATTTGCAATTTAAACTCTGCTAAATGAAGGCAGGAAGTTACAGGTTACAGAGCTGCATGCAAACGGGGGAACCAAGAGGATTTTTGCTCAAATCTGTCTCAGCAGGTACAAACTGTGAGGATGCTTTGAATACTTCAATGTTGCCAGGGACATTGAGGGTATGGGGAGTGATCAGTCTGGAAAACAAGCAAGATCATTTTCAATCTAATAAATGTTTGGGAAACATAATCCTAGTTCTACTAAGAGGAATTTCAATGTAAATAAAAAAAAAAAGTAATTAAATCTGGGATATAGTCACCATCCTGCTAAAGTGCTGAGAAATTTTCTTCCCCCTTTCTTCACTTCTCTCTTTTCTCCTCATTTGAATAATATGTGCACTTACAGATATGACCAAGTTTTTTTGTTGTTTTGGATTTGTTGTTGTTAGGTAGGGTTTTTCTACCTCTACAGAAGTTTCTTTGGAGAAACGTTTTAAAAATGTCTTTGGTTCCAGAGCCACACCGCAGAGTAAGTCTGCTGGCTTTATCTCATATACTGTCTCCCTGGGAGTCTGAACTAAATGCATAATTTAAAGAGCCCTTAATCTGCAATGTCATTCCCATTTGGTCGGAGGCAGCCTTCACTTTATGATGTTAACTTTCTCGGCAAAGGGCAATGGCAGTTTTTCGAGGATGCACTTAGAGGCAACATCTCATGTAAACCGTTTATTCAAGGTGTCCTGACATCCCAGTATAACACTGGGTGACAATGGATAACCTTCATCAAGTTCTCCCATGGGAGAGAGGCATTCATGGCACTGAAAGTGCTGCACAAAGCCAACAGTAATATATAAAGGGCTGTCGAGGAGGGCTGGGAGATAGGAGGAGGGAAATGGCAAACAGAGACTTCAGCCACATTAGATTTCATTCTGCATGTTTCACATGATCCAGGTTAGCATCATATCTGCTGTAGGCAGCTTCTGGAGTAGCCAGTGTGTAGCTCTCACTAGAAGTCAGGTCCCAGTGATAACTGGAATGCACTGGCCATGTCTCGCAGCCTGCTAGCCCTGCCTGAGCAGAGCTGGATCAGTCCTGCAGCCTGCTGCTCTCTCTTATTAACATGCACCGTGTGTTGATTTCAGCCCCGAGTTCTTTTGGTAATTTAAGGGGTGCAAACCGACCTTTAAATAGGGAGGGCTGTTTCCTTTTTAATTAAATCTCCAGCCAAGCAATTTGCCTTTCCCATCCTATTGAGTTTTTCATCAATTGTTTTTCTTCCCCTCGTGCTGTAGCAAACCACAAGTGCCTTATTACAGTAACTATCACACTGTTCCTGTGCTCTCTCACCCTGAAGGTTGCTTTTAAAGTGCAAACACACTTCCAAAGATATGCAACAAGCTAATACCCCAGGATGTATTACGGACCATTTTGTTTTACTTTAGCTGCATATTAACAACAGGATGATAACCCAGAATCAGGGATATTGAGACATCTTTTCCCCAGGATATAGGGAGATTCAGAGTGGCACTATGCATGATAGATGCAATCGCAGAAAACTTTGCATATATCCCTGCATATCCCCATCAAACCATTCATTCCTCTTTCACAGACGGTATTCTAATATGTCTATCACCAGATATATCTCTGTGGAAACAAGCTTAAGAAGCTGTGGCTCTTCTACCCTTCTACTTTAGCAACACCAATCCAGCACATATCCAGCAACTGGTAAGGGAGAGAGATCCTTTCACTCAACCTTCCAGCTGTGTTCATCCCTACAGCAGCTCATTATTCAGCAGAACCAACCAAACTTCTTATGGATGATTGAGCATGATCTCCAGGATGGTGAGAGTTCATACTGAAATTCCTTCCATAGCCAGGGCAATACTGAGCAAGAGGGAGGACGAGAGGTACTTGATCCCAGCATAACTTCTGATGTCTAATACTGTGTGAGCTCAGGCTCAGACTTTTCCCATAATCAGGATCCATAGGGTCTCCATCCTTGACCCAACTGCTTAGCTCCATGCAACTCATAGAAACCTAATTGCTTGTGAGCTGTAGGCTAAAAATAAACCTCACATCATACGTATCAGTATCTACATGATAGTTCTTCTAATAAACGTAGAAGGAGAACAACCAGTTTGGCTCAGGCGAGTCCCAAAGTCAAGAATATTTTACTCCTAGCTCTGCCACTGATCTACTGAGGCTACTGGAGATGTCTTTAAACATCTTTATATTTCTTCTTCCTACTGCATTGTCTCCTAAATCCATTTAGATTGCAAATTACATTTTACAAGAAGCTTCCTTCACAATGTGCCAGCATGATGACGTGACAATCAGTTAAGTATGATCATTGCCCATTGGAGCCTTCAAAGGAAACAGAAGCAGGCATAGGAGACTGTGTGCATATTTCTGTTGGTCTTTTCTGTGTTATGGAACATTTTTGTGGGCATACACCCTCTATTCCCATGAGCTGTGTCTACCTGCAACCAGTGTCAGGGTCTTGGGAAGGTCAATGTACAGTAAAGAGGAGCCCAGACTGGCTCTCGTACAAAGACAAACGTCCCCTCACTGATACTTGGTTGGAAAACCTATTCTTTTTCTCTCTTTTTTTTTTTTTTCCCCCCTTTTGCCCTCTTCCCTGCTTTAGCTTTGGCCTTTGGAGGGCGACGGGTCCTGCTTCAGCTCCTGCCTGCCAACCCCCCCAGACCCCTCACACTGGCAGCCACTAGATGGGGAGCTCGGCTAATGGGTCCAGCCCTGCTCAGAGCCTGGTCACCATCTGGCAGACAAAATCAGAGGGAGGGGACTCCTCTGCAGCAACAAAGTAGGCCGCCCCATCTTCAAATTGAGGATAAGAACAAGTGATGGAGTCTCCGGCCACAGCTTGAAAGCAACCCATCAATGTCATCTTGAGTTAAGTACCTGATGCTGGCACTTTGCTGCAGTTCTTGGGGGGATAAGGGCTCTGACAGGGTCATTGTTTCAAGTGGAGTTCAGTCTTTTGTTTGCCATAAACGAAGAAGACAGGAAGTCAGCTGTGAGGTTTAGGAATAATATTTAGATAATTGTGAGATATCTCATCTTAAAGTTCAAACTGATTGAACCTGAGCTGAGTTTTGAGTCAAACTTTGTTTATGGGCCCATCATCTTTGTGGCTGACACTTGCAAAGAGGAAGAGAGAGAGGCGGGAAGGGGGGGGAAGAGTGAAAGAGAATGAGCCAGGACTTACAGTTTCTTTCTGACCTTGGCAAGAGGGAAAAATCCATACGGAAAACAAAACAATAAATAATAATAAATAATAACACCAACAGCAATGCCAACACTCCAGGAGCCGGAAAATAAAAATAACACTCCATTGTGCCCACATGCTTAATAACTCTGCATATGCCTATCTAATCCCAGCTCCTGCAAAAAACAGCCAGGAAGATGCTTGCACCAAACACAGCATGAGACTTGCATTTAATCGGTTACTGTAATAAACATATAAAAAAAGATTTTTTTTTTTTCCATGAGAGGACAGAGCAGTGGCTACATAAAAGGACATCAAATGACACATCCTCCATCTCCCAGCAAATAAAAAAGCCATCAGCTCATAACAAGGCGGTGATAAAAGGTGCTGAGGCCAGTAAGATTAAGACTTTGTAATAAGGTTCGGGCGCCAAAACTGACAGCCATTTTCTTTTATATTTATCATGTCTTCACATTGGGGTGAGAAGCCAGGAGTCTGTCCCATTGCTGCCTAGAATTTATAGCAGCTCCATTATTAGGAGATTGCACTGAAATGGGGCAGAGGTATGGTTTTCTGAGAACGCTACAATAGCCTCCTACATTATACACTTGACAGGTTTGTCAGCGCTTAGTAACAAGCCTTGTAAAGTACTTTAATATCATTAGCACTATTTTCTTAATGTGTCTGCTCTCCTAGCAGCCTGAAAATATCATATATCATGGTCTGGAGGAAGGCATACATAGCTATCTCTCTCATTCTCTCTCTCTCTCTCCTTTTTTTTTTTTTACCTTCCCCCTGAAATTTCATTTTATTGCCACACATTTGGTTGATGTTTTAATCAAAATAATGTAGCCATTTTCCTTTATTGATTAACAAGTAAATATGTATAAATATGTAGTTAGGGGTGGGCAACCCTTTTAGAGGATATTGGAAACAACATAATTAATGGCTTCCTCATCTAATTACAGTGCACGTGTTACATCTCCCCATTGTTTTTTCTGGTGATTCTTTTTTTCTTCTCTGCCCCTCCAACAAGAGAGGTCTGTTGCCAGAATGTCTGTGGATTTCATACAAAGGGGCAGGGGCCATGAGCCGGAAAGCAAAACAAAACAAACCCAAGCTCTTGGTCACTTTTCTGAAAATATTTGTGATATCATTACTGTTTCAACTGACTGCATGCCCCATCACCCCCAAATTCATCATTCTCGGCAGGTAATGGTGGCCTGAAGCTTCTATGCTAACTTTAATTTCTTTTAAACATCCAAGACATGTAAGCTTGCATTTATTTATTTAGAGCATTTCCTTGGACCCTTTGAGGTATGAGTTAAAGCATCATTTGCAAGCCAGGGTGTCACAAAGCGAGGGGTTGCCCTCTGCAGACAGGGTTGGAGGTCAAACTACCTCTAAAAGAGGCATATATCGCCTAATGGATATCTACTGTGCTAACGTCAAGAGATGTAAAGTCCACATCCTACCACAACAATGCAAGAATTGTTTATAATTGTATTTGAAAATAAACATTTATTAAGTGCTCTGAAAATGCATGACATTATAAGCAGGGCTTGGATCTCATTTGGGAACAGGATATGCTTCTTAAATAGGAGTCGTGTTTATTCCTGACGTTGTAAATATTCTCATGTATGACCTTAATCATAAAAATTCCAGTATTGTAAACAACTGCACTAAATCTATACAAAAAAATGGGCTCAGGCAAGGAAAACAAATATGTAAATGAACCTCATCAAAGAGAGTTTTATTATCTTAAGTATGACCTCAGTCAAATGGCTTTATATCTTGGAAGATTGTTAAAGTCAAGTATACAATCTACTTCCGTACTGATGCTGGGACTAAATCATCAGTACTTTTTTGCCCACATTTGACTGCCTTAACTGTAAAGCTTCAAAAATCAAATATTCTCCAAGTGTCTTGTGCTCTTGGTTTTACTGATCTGAAGAAAGAAGGGGCAGGAAAAAATCACATTTGAGAGGGAGGAATTGAGGATATATTACACCCCAAGAGCACCACAGAGATAATTCCCCACTGCCTGGCCAGAGCTGTGCACGTATCTTCTGCCAGCCCTCACACCTATCGCGGTGCTCATGGGTGCACTGGCCCCCGTATGTGAGATTACACCATGAACCACACGTTGTAAAAACCCGCGAAGCTACACGCAAGCCCACAGCTAGAGAATACGAATAAGAAGTCCTCTAGGGAGACAGTCAGACAGGATGAAGAGCAATTCTGGCCATGTTTCTGGACATGCAGGCGTACAGATTTAAAGTGGAGCTACTCCTGTTTGCTCTGGTGAGGACACAGAAAAGACCTTGCACAGCCCAGCTTTGCTTTCTTGGAAGCCCTTCTCATGATAAAGCAAATATATGAATAAATAAGCAACTCTACTCCACTTTTTCTCAAGAGCTGCAATATGCCACAGTATCTTCTAGACTCTGTTTAGGGGTCCACTGACAGTGATTTCAAGAAATCTTGGAACATACACTTCTTGCATAAAATTGACTAGCCATATTATTTAATAGATGTTCCTCAATGGTCACAGTTCTATTTTATATATATACTGTTTCAAAATTTGGATCAATTTAGTGCCAGTTTAACCTAGCTGAAAGGCAAACTTTGGATCAATATCATTAACTAAAAACTATAATATATATATAAAAAACATTACCTGTAGCAATAATAACAATCCAGACAGTTAACAGTAGTTTAAAAAAAATCCTCCAAAATATTCTTCAAAATACTTTGAATGTTAGTGGATAGACTAACTTCACTTTCCAGGTATCTGTTTAGACATAATATAAAATAAATAGTTTCTACTAACATTTTAAATTACTCAAGAATTTTCAGTTTGTCTCATTTCATAATATCTTCCACCATGATCACTTCAGTAGTTTGTTTTATAAATCATTGAGAGAGGCTCAAAATAAATTAACCTAATACAGAAACATTTATACTATCTATATTACTTATTACACATTAAAAGGAGATGGAATAAGCTTAGCAGTAGATGTATATGTATCTACATTGTCTCTGGCATATGCCATATGTTTTGTATTACTAGCAATGGGTGTAGAATCTACTTGAACTAAAATTGTAAGGCTTTTTCTAAGATCTTCATGGGAATTGCATCTTTGAGTTTCTCAGTATTGCATAATGGCAGCAAATATAGAATGAAATTCCAAAGAATCAATCACATGTATTTCAACACACACATCATCAAATAAACACACACAGATTCACATAACTCAGTTTATATTTTCAGAGAGCTAATATAAATCCAGATTAATGTTCAAATATAATGTGTAATATCTCTATCTACAGGAATAAAATGTAAGGCAAACGCGATGACAGTGTCCTTTTAACTGCTAACCAGACATGCTTTGTGAATGGCTGCCATGGATTTCGTTTGCATCTAAAATGTCCATCACAGCAAGTACCCTGCAGTTGTAATTAGTGAAGATGCAGAATGTTATCGAATATCACAACATTTTGACTGTCAGATTGCTCTAGCAGAGGAAAGTTACTTTGTAAAATGAGAGGCTGATGTTGCAGTTGTATTGACTTTTGTGTCATGTTTGTTTCAGTTTACTAGTCAAAACAACTTTCAGAGCTCTTCCTTGTCCAGAAGGTTCAGGCTGCCTCATGAAAATGAAGCTGTCTTGTTTTCTGCTTCATAAATCATTGTCAAGCTGAGCCAGATAACAGAAACAAGTTCAGATTCCAAAATGATTATTCTTAGAGATGATGTATTAAGTATACAGAATACAACTTGATTTTCATAAGCCATGTTGACTTTGCAGAACTGAGGCTAGAGGGGAAAAAATTAATGAGTAATTGGAGGTGTGAGAGCCTGCAAAATCCCAGGAGAGAGGGAATAGAGTGGGTGGGGAGAATTCCCTTTCTGAGGAGCTCTTGAAGTCATTTCAAAGCTGCCATTTTCCCCTCATCTCTGCCCTGTACTATTTCACTGTCATAGATAACCCATTTGGAGCATCCTGTAGACCTATTTTACTGCACCCACTAATGCGACTCTATAACCTTTGCTGGGCTTTGCATCCAGTCTCTGGTCTAAGAGTCTTTCAGAAACTATTCCCCTCATGACCACCAATGAAAGAAGCCACTGCCACTGGAAATTTCCCTTCCCTTCTCTCCCTCCTTTATATCATGCCCATTTCTGGATGGCCCTGCAAGTCTTTCTTTGCTTTCTGGGTCTCTTTTTACAATCCAGAGAAATATAAAGTATGTGAATGATCCCTCTGTAATTGGATTAGAAGAGTCACAACAAAAACAGCATTGTGCAGGTAAAATGAATTCTTGAAATACAGTTGCAAGGTGTAGCTTTACATGGGAAAATACGAAGAGGGCAACGACCAAACCTCTTGTAGCTCTATAGGAATCCTTTTAGAGAAAAGGAGTGAGTAGGAGGGATAAAGTGGGGTGATAACAGCAATTTGAAAGTGAAAAGGAAGATCTCACTTAGCAGAACTTTTTATTTATGTGAAATTATCATATGATATGAGACTGAGAAAAGGCTGTGGATGGTGGATGTGAACTGTGAAGCGAGGTCTGAGGTTGTTAAGCTCTGGAGAAGGTGGGATTTACGACAGCATACCTTGTGCACTTCAGTGTGAAAATTGTAAAAGAAATGCATGTAGTTGGACTTGCTTCCAAGCTGATCAAGTGAAGCTGACTCTTCTCTCATGACCCAAACAAACAGGGTTTACCTGCACTGTTATTTTTTTAACCATATGCAAAAAAATACTGCAAAATTAAACACTGCAACACCACAGTCCCCATGCAGAGCCTAATATACAGTGGCTTGACAAAGGTGCCCCAGTAAGATCAGTGACAGAAGAACTCAAACCAAAGTCCACCACATGCTGGATGACCAGCACAGCCCTGACACGGTTCTTCTTGCCTCGAAACACATGCTCTGTAGCTGGCTGCATCACCTCCCCAGAAGTTCGTCTTTAACACTAAACATCGTAAAAGAAAAAACAAACATAGGAAATTTCAGCTGTGGCTGTGAAAAGAAATCATGCTCAGGGCACCTCTCAAACATGTTTCTTCATTCTTTTAACCAAGAAAAGGAAATTAAAATCAAACAAACCTATGTTTAAGGAATGTGAAGGCTGTGAAACAAACCAACAAAAGCCAGGAAATGTTCAAGTTAAGGCTGTGACACTCTGTCCTTCACTCAAGCTGTTCTGACTTATTTTTTCTAAACAAGGGGTTGAGATCAGCGTGTCACCCTCGGATCTGAATTTCCTGTTGTGAACTGGTATGTGCCTATGCCTTATTAATGTTATTAGATATTGTTTATTGCATTTGTGAATGTGATGCAAGCGCACACATCTAAATTTAAATACTCCCACATCTCTATGCATTCTATCGGTGCAGAGCACTGTAACCATCAGAGCTTTTTGCAAGTGTTAAGATTTGTCTCCTTAACAACAATCAACTCAGAAAGTGTCTGTATTTTAATGAGCCGGTAGCCACCTTAGAAAGTCATGCTTGTCACCACAGTGCACGCAACAGCCTTTGGAAATGTCACAGTGGCTGTAGGGAGAGAGATCAAATTCACCTGCTTTAAAGTCACTCAAGCAAGAGGAGACTCTTTAATTTAGTCAGTGCTGGACTCCAGAAACCTGCATACGTGTTTCTGCTCCCACTCAGTAGAGGGCAGCAGTAGGTGGAGATGAGGGATGTTCATATGTTCTCAGTAAGTGTCTATCAGAAAATCAGATTTTTCCTGGATATGACAAAAACAACACACAAAAACCCTCCAAGCTAAGCAAGCTGGCAGCCATGTAGATGTGAATAGATGGTTCCCATGCAGCTCAGGAACCATTTGTACCATCACCGCCCTCCCACTACATCTGGGATTTCACAAGTCACTGGAAGCTCAGCGGGAAGTGGGTGTGTGGATCATATGCTATTCTTCCTCCGGACACATGAGGGATTGGCGCAAGTCAGAGGCAGGATACCAGACTAGATAGACCAAATGTCTGGGCCACTATTGTGAGAATAATGTCAATTTAATGTTAGTCTATCATCACCTATTTTGAACTAACCTTTGTCACTGGCTCACTTCTGATCTCGTTTGGAGTCTGAGCACTCCAGCACTGCAGCAGCCGGCACTGACTTCCCCCAGAACAGCTTTAGCACTGTGAACAATAGATTTTAACCTTTGCCACTTTCATTTTTTTTGGTTTTATTATCAGTCTGTGCTTCCACTACAAACTAAGCGCACAGGGCTTTGAGCTAATTACATTCTGTACATCTGAGCCAACTCTCAGTGCTTCATGCTGACACTCGGATACATCTGGGCCTGATAACAATTACAAATACTCTGGGCATACTTTAAAAAAGAGCTTATGTTACAATGTGAAACAGCATGTTTTACAGTGCTCATAACGGTCAGATAAATACAATAGCTTCAAATCCCCTTTCCAAGGCTTTAAAAAAAGTGCCTCACAATAATTCATTTAGATCAGGAACCCATAAGGAAAGAACCCTTCCCCTCCTCTCCCTGGGCGAGACACAGCAAAATACTTGAATCTAAGAAGAGGCCAAAATTTTTGTCATAAGCCAGGGAAGAGCAACGGTAAAGAAGGGGAGGTGATGGCGGGTTTCTGGTTCAGTGACAGCAAATAGCAGGGCCTGGGTTCATCCCAGCTACAAGAGACCCTGAGGGATGATTCAGCCCTTCTCAACATCCCTCTCGCTCTTTCCATTAACTACAGAGGAAGCCTAGAGTGATTTAGTTCGTAACTCAAGTGCTTTGGGTATCTGGAGTGAAGTGGGATGAACTGGGGCTTGAATTCCCTGCTGTGCAGATGTCTGCAGTGCTGGAAACGGGGAGGTGGCTACACCTGCCTGCACAGCTCTTCCCTCCTCACCTCCAGCTCTCCAGCCCTGGTTCAGGGACCTGCTCCTGCAAACAACGAAGAGCACTGCTGAAGGCTGCCTCGCAATGCAGTCCTGACACGGTGACTCCACTAAGGATAAAGAAAGCATAATATGCTCTAAACCTGCTCTCTCAGATATGTGGAACTCCTTTTCTTAGTCATGGAGATGAAGCAGATTAGAGAAAGCACACATGCTGCATTGGCTCCTCTTTTGGATTCCTTCAAACCCATTTTAGAGCATCCTGATAGCAGTTTTGCACATCTCCAGGGAGACACAGGAACACCACTTCCCCTTTGGAGCCACTGCTAGGAGCTGTTAGAGGCAGAATTGGAGCTGGGAACTATAATAAAGATATCTCATAGTGTTTTCTCCAAGACTTGAGCAGGGAAGGGATGCCTGAACCTGGGACTTACACAGCCCAGACAGGAGGGAGGCTTTAAAAAATTTATCTTTGAAAGAACCAAAACCAATAACCCTGCAAGAAAAAGAAAGAATGATTTAAACTTCTTTAGTGACATCTCATGGGAGTGATACAAAACACTCAAGATGCTTTGCCAGTTTGCTTTTCTAAAAGAATTGTTAATGCCTTGGAATGATGGACAGAGAAGAATTAAAAGAAAAACAACTCCCCAAGCCAGGTTTTTGCATAGGGCTGTAGCAATTGTCAGTCACAAAGAGCTCCCAAGCAAGCCCTTATGATAACACAGAGAGTATATCAGCAATCATCTGTCTTTTCTCAGTAAACAGTTGTATAGTAATAAAACAGAGTGATACAGCTGACTCTAACCTGGCAAATTTCCCTGCACCTAGTGTTTACATCTCTTTAAGTGTATCTTTGTCATATGGTTACAAGGCTATTTCATGCTCTCAAGTTTAATTCTTTGTAAATATAGCTCTCTTTGTGCGTGTGAGGCGCATGTGTTAATAAATGTTCCATTTGGAGCTGTTCCTCTTACTCAAATGGAAAATTAAGAGTCCTTGATTGAATGGCGTTAGAGATTGCTGGAAGTGTCCATTCCCATCTCTGCGGAGTTGCAATGATTGCTCGGGAAGTTTCACACTTTCAAATATTTCTGTGAAGGCTAAATCCTGCCTTCTGGTAAGTTGTGGGGAGCATTTTTTTTTTATTTTTTTTTTGCTAAAAAATAGGTTTTTCTGGAAAGCCTGCTCCCTGCATTCTCAGGGGTTATAAAAATGGGAATCATTTTTATTGGCAATCCACTGGAATAGTGCTGAGACAAATGGAAACTTGAAGATAAGGATCCTCAGAGGTGAAAACATACAGCTGTTGGGAATTGTGAAAGAATCTGGCCAATAAAGGAAGTCACTATTTTTCCAGGCCTGAAGTGAGTTATAGGCCGAGACGGGTGTTGTATATTTATGTAAGGCTGCAGCGGGGAGCTCGAGCGACCGCATATTGCTGAAAGAGCATCATTCACATTCAACCTGAGACAAAAGGTGGAAATGAAGTAACATCCTGACCGAAGAAGGGCTCACGACAGAATAATAACATTTCAGAGAGGGGGGCTGGTGCGGTGGTCCATGGGCAGGCCTCAAAACGAGGAAATGGCGGAGGTGCCTTGTCAGCCTTCAAAAAACACACACACACGCACACACGTGGCCTGGCGGTGTCCTTGGGAAGGGGGGCGTTTATCTTTTACAGAAATACATCCATCTAATTTATGTATATGTACAGATGTGTTACTACAGCTCAGCTTACAGGCCGCTTTTACTAGGATGCGTTTGCTGCTTCGTTGTATCAATAGCAACCCCAATTAAAAAAGACACTTGAAAGGTTTAAGCTTTTGGAACTGCTCAATCCTTTTTAAAAAAAAAACCCACAACTTTTGTCACTCTCTCCCCTCTTGTTATTTTTGCAATGTTTTGTTTGATGCTGGCAGCATCAAAACCAAGTCACATTTCTTCAAGGAAAGTTGAGGAAGTGAAGAAAAGGCAAGAGTGCCTCACTATATATAAACATTTTATGTTGTAAATACATGTCCAAATGTAATGTAAAGAAAAATAATCAGTTTTCATGAGTTTAGTTAGGGGAACTAAGGCACAGGAAGGGTTAATGGGCTTTCTGAGGTCTTAACACACATTTGGTGTCTTAAATTGGGAGGGAAAATGCATCCTATTCAGAGTGCAATGCCTACATCTATAGATGTAACCATGACTTTGCATCAAACCATAACTTCTCTTTCCAAAATATTTGGACATAGTCATGATTTGTTTTCCTTTTTAATACAATATCCATCATTTTGGTTCAAGTTGTGAAAATTAGTTTAGGCATAAACCTTCCACAGATTCTGAGGTAGATGAACTGGTGGTTTTGAAATCTTTGAAATGTTGACGGACCTTGAAAATATCAGGGTTTATCCAGGGCTGGTTTTAGTGGCAGGATAAATTACAGCCTCTGGCTTGTAAACCAGAACTCCTGTGGCCCAGATGTAGCTGTCTACATGTCAAGCATTTAGTTTGATGCAAGCAGGACAACCGGACAACAGTGATCACAAACACCTCATAAGTCTCCACATCAGCCTGGGTGTGACCATGACCCTTCTCCACCATGCCAGGAGCCCTCTCTGCAGTCACTGAAAAATTGCATTTTGCTTGCACTGTTTAGAAACCCTAGCTGAAGTTGGAATTCTTTGTTTTTAAAGAGGTAAAAACCAAAAGTAACACAGAAATAGATCCATTTAGACATCCTCAACAAGTGGTCCAATATTGATCCTGTCTCTTAGATCCTGCAGTATTCTGGAGAAAGCATTCTTCACTCATGCCCTGAATCTGTGTGCAGGTGGCTTTCTTACACATAGGATAGACAAAAATGGACTTGGATCTTTTACAAAATACCAAGTGACAATTTTCTTCTTTTAATAAGCATCCAGAAGGCTTTGAACCACAACAAAACAAACAAAACCTGTCATTCCCAGACAAATGTCCAGCTTGCTCTGCCCTGTGGAATTTGGACTCAGCTTAAAGCTCCACTGGCAAAGAAGACAGTAAACTGAAAAAAGTACACCTGGGCTTGGAAGAACATCTTCCAAAGACATTAAACTTCTGAGTAAGACTGTAACAACTGATGTGAAAATAAGAGTCTCTTTTTCTGTGTTTTAATTATTCCTAAGTGATACTCATAAAAATATATCAGCTTATAAGGAAACTACTGGAGAATATAACAGGGATGAAACTATTAGCTTTCACAGGATTCTAAGGCACTCCTCTAGAACTACACCTGAACAACTTCAGGGAATGAATGGTTTCCTAAAGATTAAAGTTTCCTTAAGTAATTTGTCGAATTCTCCACTTTAGATTAAAAACATGTAGTCTATTCCATAGAGTTCAAAATTACCTACAGAAAAAGCACATTCCTTCTTCTTAAATATATAGGAATTTTAAATAACAGAGAAAACACCCTAAAGGCTGAAATCTATTGTTCTATAGTTCAAATAAAGTTAATGAATGACAGGCTTTTCAGATTTTTACTATTATTATTATTAATAACAATATTTTACCTAATACTATAAAACATTCACTGATATCAATCAAATTCACATTAGGCACTCATAGGTGAGAAATGAACACACTCACATAGTCTTTATAATGCAAAACCTGATTGTTACTGTGTGGAAAAAAAAATACAGAGTGTTGTGATTTATCCACTTAAATGCTTAAACTTAAAAATAAGATAAGATAACCCAATCACATGCAGGTAACCCACTAGCCTTCTTGTTAAAATGCCCTTCCATTTAAACACAGATTTTAACCTTTTCACCTTCGCCGCTTACATTTTTCTTTCGTTTTGTTCAAAGCATTTAGGTAAATTAGGATGAGGTCCCTCCATAAAAATGCAAGGGGATCAGTGAAACTTTCATCTCTAATTTATTCATGAAGGAGAGAGGTCTTTCCTGGTCATGCTGTGCATCATCCTGTCAGAATGACTTTCCTTCTTCTCGAGAAGGGATAAAGGGAGATAGAAAAATCAGGGGTTTGGGCTTTCCTACTAATAATCACTGGAAGAGAGAAAACTCTGCGCTGCTTTATTCAGTGGTTATTGTACTGGAGCTGAATTTAATATCACATATTACAAGGCCAAGTTTCAATATTAAGGGGACTGAAGTTACTAATGAGTGAAAACATCAATTATTTATGTAAGATAAGTAGATAGTCTTTTCATATGAAGTTCACACGTAACTTTAAAAATATCAATTGGTGGATTTTCCAACTCTAGCAGGTACGATAGGTAGTTTTCTGTCTGGAAGACAGCAGAAGCATGTGTGTGCTTGGGGAGGGTGTTGTGAGCATGCAGAGCACACAGAGCTTGTCGCTATTAGCACACATCCTGCCAACTCTAAGCTGTGCACAGAAATATTCATTTTTGATTTCAGCTATGGAAATTTACCACAACTGAATAAAGTTTAATATTAATTATAATGAAAAATGGATTTATTATTAATAATAAACCTGTTTCCTGGCTAATATCCCCCATTCCTTCCAAAATTTTCAGTTTTCAGATTGATTTCTTTCACTTATTGTTGTTATAATAACATCCCATTTTGCATCCTGATCTTTTGGAGGGGCAAAAAGGCTTATAATACAAATGGCCTTTATCCCAGCTGATGAATGAACTCTTCTGTGTTCCCCCAGCTTACAAAAATTATCATCTTTTATACATGCTTTAAAAAGAAAAGGGTGGGGGCTAGGGAAGCAAAGCAGGATCTGGTATTAGTCCTTTTAGTCGTCAGGAAATTACAAAATGTACACTTGCGGAGTAAGCAATTTTCGCAGTCTGCTGGCACATCCATCTTTTTAATGAGCCTTGTTTATAACCTGACGCCATGTTTCTAGTCACCTACCCTGTTTACATCTTTGGCCCCTTTAATTAAGAGAAGAACCAGTTAAAAGAAAGTAAGAAGAAATATTAATATGATCT
>VYZX01008732.1:0-20071 GCA_013401335.1 Brachypteracias leptosomus
GCCTTAAACGGAGACATGGTCTTTCATTCTTGCACTGACATTCTCTTTTGTAACACCTAGAGTTTTATCCAAGTGATTTTGGTTGTCTAGGATCAAGCTACCTTCAGGCAGCCTGAATAAATGCATGGCAGTAAGCACATTACAGGTATTTCTTCAACAGCAAAAAGTGGGTGTGATAGTGATAAAGTTGTAGTGATAATTCTGATTAGCAATGAATATTTAAAATTGCTAGAATAAAAGTAGTAATTTCACATCTATGCCTTCTATCATGGAGTAATGTTTTACTGCCCTAGACTATGTTAGAGAAGTTGCAAATACGTGAACAAAAGATGGAGTTGATAGGAAGTCAGTAAAAATTTCTGAAGTAACAAAACAATGCATTTTCTATGCAGAAAATCTTCACGTACACAACAAAAGCACAGATCCTTCTTAAATATGCTCCAAATAATATTCAGCAATTTAAAAGAAATGGATCATACTAATGCAATGGTAACTTAAAATTTAGTGAGCAAAGCTGTACATAAGAATCTGACAGCTTTTTACAAAGTCAAAACTCAAAGACTTTTTCAATCAAACCAGTTAGCATTAAGCTTAAAACCTGTTTATGCATAACTGCTGCATTTATTTCTAGATAAGGGGTTTTGCTGTAATGCTGTATTATAATTCAGGAATCAAAGAAACAGAATTTGCAGGAACTGAAATAATTCTGAAAAACATGGTTTCTGCAGTTTTGACCTATCTTGATAGACTGAAGGGAGGGTGATGAAAACTGCAATCTTAATAAATCTCCTGCAGTTAAAGATTTAAAACCCACACTGTTTCAAATTAGTGAGGACAGCAATATTTATTTGCTGCTGAATTCTAGACAGCATGACATTTCAGCAGGAAACACTTTATAAGACTTCAACTTATGACCACAGAAGTTGCAAGCTAGTATTTAAAACATGCATAAGTAGGGAAGTTCGTACATTGATTGCCACTTCTGTCTTTGATCATTCTGGAAGCAGAAATGTACATATTTTTGCAAAATATTCTGCAGTTCATAAAATGGACTAAAAGCAAAAGAAGCCTAGAAAGGACAGGAAATAAAGACAACATACACATTGTTGTCCCCACATGCTCAGGGACAATTGAACAACATTACTGTCCATCAGATCCAATGCTTTCCAGCAGAATGTCTATGTAAAATAACAACTAGGAAGATGTGCATCAAGGTGTCATGTCTCTTGTTTGTTTGTGCATTTCCTCCTTTAAAGGGGAATTGGATGGCTAGCTAGCAGAAGAAAATGGAGAGTAAAGCTCATCATCAGAGGAAGCAGTCGTTACCAATTTCAGCCTCAGCCACAGCAAAGGATACAAGCATGTAACGGCTCTTGCCGCTAGATTTGTTTATTTCCAAAACCCAGGCTTTATTATGCTGAAGCAGCTTTACAAATCCAGAATTATGTTCGGTTTGCTCTCCCTTCACATCCTGACATTTAGATGTACTCTGATGCTAATCTGTGTTTTCAAAAGTAGTGATAAGATTGACCTAAATAATTATCAGCCTCAGTATTCCCAGTTGTCTTTGAAATAACTTTAAAAGGTGTGTTTCAGGTTCTGTGGGTATCCTACTCAGGAGACCATAATAATTTCTTTCCATATTGAGTAGTTTCTGTAGATAAATGATATGTCTTTATTGGCACAGATACATGTGCATATAGATTTCATCACTGACAAAGTGTGAGTGTGACAAATAAGTCTTCTAATGACTCACACCACCCAACTATTGTCATGGATTTCAATAGCTTAGTGAGAAGTTAGCAGTTGCTGGAAAAAAAAAGCAGCAACTAAGCTAAGCTCATGAATTTTCAGTCATGGGAGAGACATTTTTGTATAGGTGAACTACAGCAGTACCCACTTTTTTTAACTAAAAGGTAACAGGTAGCTTGCAACTACCTTTTCATGTACAGTTACATAATTTAGTTAATTTGAAATTAGAAGAGGGACTTCCAGTGAAAAAGAAATATTAGCTGAAATCAATACAATCCAATAATTTAGGGGCAAAGACACTCCACATGGATATCACTTGAAATGATGTTAACTGGTAATGTTAGGCAACCTAAAACTGTAAGTACAGTTTATATGAATTAATCAGAAGTTTTCCAAAGCAACATTTTTTTAATTATTTTTTTTTTTTAGAAAAATACCCACAGGAATATGTTCAAAAGCTGAATACTTCAGGTAATATTTTTGAAGATCTAATAAAAGAAACTTATCATCGCTTTCTGATTACAACACTTTTCTTTTCATGTAGACATTCCTTTGATAAAAGGTGAAAAAAAAGTCAAAAAATATATTTCAGTAGGCTGAAAAAAATGAAAGATCTGACCCTAAACAATCATAATTTCATATTGTGAAACATTTCTGCAGAAAGCTATGCTGTATTCTTTTTGGGGAAAAAAAAAGGCAACAAAAAAATTTCATATAACTCAGAAAATGCAAAACCAGTTCAGACTTGTCTTATAAATGAATGAAAAGTACAGGTTATGGTCATTTCGATGACCCATCCTCTAAGTTTGGTTTGCTGGCCATCTTCCAAAATGGATAATTGCATTCTGCTTACCTGATATCCTCCTGCTGTTTTTCTCATAAGATGTATTCTTTGTTACAAAATATTGTTAATGATTCTGTCTTCACAATACCATTATTTTTTTAAAAGCACTAAAAAGTACACTTGCTATAGAATGCATCCCTTAAACAATAACAGATAATCTCTGATACCCAAAAATGACTAATTCTATAGCAACAGATCTACCTGTCTCTTTTTGGCCTTTAGCAATACAAAATAGTTTGTAAAAATGCTAGAAAACTCTGGTTTTGAATAACATAAAGACCAGCCAAGAGAAAACATGAAATGTAGACAATTCTTAACTGATGCAGCAAATGTAAAGGTGATGATCAAAGATTAAATTGGACATTTACCTACTACAAAGAGAAGGATGTAATTCTCATATACGCTTTCTTTGCTAAACTCTCAAGCATTTGAAATATCAATGTTACTAAGTAATTATTTAAACAAATAAAAATTCACTGCTTGCATTGATTAGTTCTCCCACCTACTCCCAAGCAATATTTGTACTCATTATTAGTAAAATTCAAAGGTATAGGAGTTGTGAGTGGTGAGGAGGCCTTGGGCCTGACAGCACTGCAGAGGCGTTGGAGCAGGAACAATGAAAAGCTGATATCCAGTAAGCCCTGGGAACAATAAGACCCTGTGATGACAAGGTCAAGGAAGAAATTGAATTTTTACTGCTGGTGTGGCCTTGCATGCTCATCACTTGATGGACTGGTGGAGAGTCGAAGGAAAGTAAGGATGTGACAAAAAACCCAAGCTGTGGATAGTTCTTAGAGAAACTGTGTGGGTGGGGAGCGTGAGTATAAATATATGCTGTTAACAATAAACTAAGTTTCAGCATCAGTATCCAAACTGATCTGAGTCTGTGTCTCAGTACGCCACAAATAGCACCTGAACAGGGACTTGAATCTGAGGCTTAAGAGAGAGGAGCCCGGATCGGTGGCGTAACTCGGCTAGACGAAGAAAAGCTAAAAGGAAGCTTGCTCGGTTAATTATGACTCCATGCAGTTCACAATTTTTCAGTCAGAGTGGAGAGAGGCTGCAGCATTTACAGCCATGGACAATGCTAATCAGCCTCAGGAAGGTCCCTTATGGTGGGTTGGTCTAGAGGCCTTGATGGGGGAAGGTTGTTATCGAGCAGCTACAATGCAGGTTCCAATACCAACAGAGGGAATTCAGCAAGTTAGATACATTGTATTAAAAATGTTTTGAAAAATTCCAGAGGCTGGAATGCATGTGCAATCATTTATTAGCATACAACAGGGGCCAGGCAAGCCATTTATGAAATTTATGGACAGATTAAAAGGCGGAATTGATAAACAAGTAGATAATCCCACCGCTCGGGATATTTTGTTTAAGCAATTAGCCATTGAAAATGCCAATGCAGACTGTCAAAAGGTTTTAAAGCCATTGCAAAATTGGAATCCTACAGTAACCTAGAGTGTTCCACAGGCATTTTTTTGGTTTTATGTGTGATGTCATTTTGTTTCCTGCATAACTAAATTTACCTGTTTTGAACCTTGGTCAACTTCCCCAGACGAAAGAGCATATCTTCACCATGAAACTGTTATTGATATAACAACTATAATTCTCAAAAGTGAAAAATGGTGCCAGTGGGATAGAGGGGAACAAACAGGGTGTAAATCAGGGTGGCATTTGGGATGGAGTTGCAGGAGTGGTCACCACCACAGATCCACAGCAGCCCAGGGGTTCGCATCCTTCAATTCTTTGATGGTGGGAGGTCACGCTGGGGCTTGTCTCCACAGTCTATCTACAGTCTTCATGGTGGAGGTGCATGTTCACATTCCTATACGTGCATCCACGTTTCACATGGCTTGATGGCACAAAACAACTGCAGGATGTTTTCTCCAGCGATCTTTGAGACAAATGTCCATCCCAGTCTGCAATTCAGTCTCTTACTCTTCCCTGTGGTTCCAAGGTTGCTTTAATCCTCTTCCATGGTGGTGATGTGAACATAGCATAGCTAAATCTAACTAACCAAAACATGCTTTAGGCTGAAACTGGGGCCTAGCTTACAGCTCTGGTGAGGAAGGAGGAGGAAGTGAGACAGGTAATTGCCTCCAGTAACGACAATAACAGTCATGAAGCAAATAAACATATACAAGAATAACAGCTACAACAATAGCTGCTGCAGTAATTGCTTCAAGGAAAAACAAAATGAACAAATACATCTTGTCCCCTTCTGTGACTTCTCTGGAAGTATACCTCCTCTGTTGTGGCACGGCCTTCATGATCAGAGTCAAGGCTGGTGTCAACACTGCTTTCACTTGCGTCAGGGTCTGCATACGCAGCAGGAAAACGGATTTACACACCCCCAGCCCAGAGTGCATGTGTGGTTCAGGTCTGGATCTCACACCAGAGGGACCATGAGTTAAGCAAGCTCTTTTCTTTCTCCTTTTTTCAGTCATTGTTTTAATTTTTATTCCATGTCTAATCCCTTGTTTTGTGCAACATATCAGTCATGTTTTGAAAGGAATGCAAGCTATAGCTATAACTGATGAGCACGAGTTAATTGAAGGATGAAGGACGATGCCTTTACACCTAGATGTAGTATGAAGGTTGTGATTCATCCATAGGTCAAAGGACCAATTGAAGTGCTGGGCCTGAACTATAGTCTCTGAACCAAAGTTGACCTGTAAATGAACCTTACAATCAAACAATATATTTAATATACATAGTATTAATCTCACATGCAATATATAATTCATCTATATTTTGCTATTTTAGTACAAACACATATAGATGCCAACTTATAAAGCTTTGTTGTAACACATATTGTATATCTTTATCTAAAGGCATGATGCAAGGCCGTGGGACCAGTCGTTTGGCCTTGTTGAGAGAGATGTGGTCAAAACCAAAAGAGATGGAGATACTCCTGGGGAATTCCCCCTTGAGCTCTGGCCAGGTATTCCCTCCAATTTGCAAGGTGGACTTTGTAGCCTGGGCAGACTCACATTACAAACACCAAACATTTCTATGATTCTGAAACATACCAGGGTTCACCGTTATCACAGGAGAAAAAGAATGACGTATGCCTTTGATTCTGAGTGCAGAGACTCTGCCACTTTTTGGAATTCCTCGGAGATCATAACAGCATCCTTTTTCACACCTGGTGTTGCTGCTGCACAAGCACTTACTATGTTAAACTGTCTTGGATGTTGGTTAGCAAAACAAACCAACGCCACCTTGGCAGCTTTGTCTGGCCTTCTCCTTGATGTGGACTTGGTAAGGCATGCAACCCTGCAGAACAGAGCAGCCATAGATATTTTACTTCTTGCGCATGGGCATGGCTGTGAAGATTTTGAGGGTATGTGTTGTATGAATTCGTCGGATCACTCAGAGTCTGTTCACAAAAGTATTGATACTTCAGGTTGATGATGATTGGAACCCTTTTTCAGGGCTGTTTGCTGGGCTTGGGATGTGGGCAAAAAAATTAATAGTTTTAGGATGTATGATTTTAGTAGTTTTTGTTGAATTGCTGATATGTGGGCCATGTTTGATTAAGCTTGTTCAATCCCTTGTAGATCGCGTGTTGAAACATATATTGAATGTGCAGATGATAAACAATGACGGGGGAAGTGTGGGTGGTGAGGAGGCCTTGGGCCTGACAGCACTGCAGAGGCGTTGGAGCAGGAACAATGAAAAGCTGATATCCAGTAAGCCCTGGGAACAATAAGACCCTGTGATGACAAGGTCAAGGAAGAAATTGAATTTTTACTGCTGGTGTGGCCTTGCATGCTCATCACTTGATGGACTGGTGGAGAGTCGAAGGAAAGTAAGGATGTGACAAAAAACCCAAGCTGTGGATAGTTCTTAGAGAAACTGTGTGGGTGGGGAGCGTGAGTATAAATATATGCTGTTAACAATAAACTAAGTTTCAGCATCAGTATCCAAACTGATCTGAGTCTGTGTCTCAATACACCACAAGGAGGAATGTTTTACCTATATTACTTCTATTTAAAGTTTGAAATTCCACTTTTTTAATAGATCCTTATAGCATTTTCTCAAAATGCTATTTCATTTCTAAAGTTCTAGGTTCAGACAGGTTCCCTGTACACATACTTCCATCACTAGAAATTCTATTGGACTGGTTTCCAACCTCATCTTCCAGGTAAAGCATCCAATGCATGTATGCCCAAGTATCTTTTCTAGTGGGTTTATATACCTCTTTTGGATGACATAGGACTTTTATGTCATTCCAATACAAATTCAATACTAATAATAAAAGGAGTCACACTTTAGAGCTAAGATTCAGATTTAAACATATTGATGTAGAATCCCTTGTTAACCTCAAATGGAACAAATCCTGCCCTGTGGGATATTATAAAATAAATATTTAGAAATAAATAAGCAGGCTGTTCTCCAGGAAATGAGCAAAAATCTTTCTGTAGAGAGTAGCAATAAGTGGTGTTTTGGTTTGAAGGATGATGAACTTAATGAGTATATTTTGCTTCCCTTCCCTCATTTCAGCAGATGGGTGGCTATCAAAGCTTAGCAAATGTACTATCTATTATAAAGACAGAGATTCAACTGTTATTTTTAATAAATGTGAAATCAAACATGTTTAATGATTCCTAAATGTTGGCATATGCCCTCTGGAAAGGTGTATCTCGTTCCAGTTGAGATTTTAAAACTGGTATTTAATTCTCATTTTTGAGTCTATTTAGAGCAATGTGTTCTCCGAATCTTTGGCATGCCTGGCACTCATATGATAATCAGATCTGCCATATGTTTAAGAGATTTGTTTCTCACTTAACTGCTTTAACTTGCAGAAATAATCAGCATGACTCAAAGCCAAATTCAATAGCTTGTTGAAAAGAACACTCACGAAGCAACCGTCCATCAGTTTTTCATACTGTGACAAAATGGTTTTCATTTTACTGCAATTATTTTGAGCAGTTATTGTTGTGTGTTCACAGGATTCAGTTTTAAACTTCCTTTTGGAACAGAGCTGAATTAATTTCAGTGACATAACTCTTGGACTTACTTATATATTTTATTTACTTCTTCATGGGCATGCTAAACAAACTCAAGTTGCTATAGACTAAAATAGTAATTTAACGCACTTCAAATTTCATATACAGTGAAAACAGAAATTGTATAGGACCTGTCTCAAGTCACCATGTTATAGAACTTAGATTTGTGTCATAAATCAAAACCTAGTGTAGATATGTTTTGTTGAATGAAAAACCTTACCAGTAGTTGCTTGCCAAATCAAATGTAGCTTCCTTGTGTGCCTGCTTGACTATTGGTTCAAATTTAAGCAGTGAAGAAAAAAAAATAAATAATTTTGGATGTGCTCTACATACACTAAGGGATACATTTAATGTCTTCGTTAGGAAATCCTAGGTAATCCATTTTAGGCTAGAAGGCTATACATTGCATGCCTGATACAAAACTTACTGAATCTTTAAAGTCACTGCATTTGAATAAGGCTTAAATGAGCTTCACCTGTTGGTACATCTTAATATAAAATAAAAACTTATTATTTTCTCTAAGAGGTAACTTAATTTCTTATCCTGTTTCCATACAAACTGCATGAAAGGAAGGCACTAAAGATAGCTAGAACTTATATACCTGTTAACCCCATAATTATATATAAACATTTTTATTGCAATTGTTAATATTGCGAAGTCCAAATATTGCTAATCAGCTGTGCTCATAAACTCTATTTACTGTTTTCTATTCATCTACCTGTTAGCAAAACTATATTTTTATACAATAGCTGCATAAAAGTCTAGATTATATCATACTTTTCTATTTTTTATATTTTATCAATATATTTATTTGCACATATATATTATAATTTTTACTTAAGAAAAATGACAATATTTTCACCTTATTAAGAAATTTATCACAAAATTATACATATATTATAAATTCAATATTACGATCAACATAGAAATACCAGAAAGATCTCAAGAGAGAAATCAAGATTAAGAACTGTTTGTTTTCTGGGAAAAGGAACTAAAAGTTATATTTTTAAAATATCCATGACTTAATGACAAAAAATACTTTGCTAAAGTATTTTTCTCTGGGAATCTGATGCATTAATATCTGATTTTTAAATTATTATTATTTCAGTGATTAAGATTGACTTTTTTTAAAATAAGGTAAGTAGGCATAAGAATAAAATGACATCAGGTGAATTATTTTCTGTTGGAACTATCTTCTATCTTTTTTGTATTGTCAGAAACTAGGTAGAGCAGGTTATATAAGCACATAACATTTTGTATAGAGATACATAGCATGTATGTAGCCTCACTTTTCTTATTTTGGTGCACCTTTAAAACAGAATTTTAGAGCACACAAGAGAGTACAGGGAAGTAATTAATACAAGAGTTGATCACAGTCAATTTACAGAGTGAGAGTGATCAGAGCAAATTACATTTAAATACTAGATAGTAATAAGAGTTACAGTCACATTAAGGCTTCAGGAAAGAAGTTACTGGTAAAATGTGACAGGCTCTAATATTAACATGAAAGGTTGCCATGTCTTAGAAGTAACCTGAATGTTACTTAAAGGAATGATAATACCTTTGCAGCAGAAGCAATATAATTATCTCACATCTTTCTAGCTCAGGCTTTTTTACATCTTCTGCTGAAGCTGCCAGTATTGGCTGCTTTGAGAAGCACAGTACAGGACCGCATGAGCAACCATGTAGCCCTGTAATATGATGTTGTCATTTCTTGTAACAGATCATAATGATTGTAGTTTTGGTTTACTTGGTTTAGATGTAACAGTAATTTCTTTAACTGATCACTTCTTGTTGTGGTTTAAGGTTTGGGGAAGGGGAGGGACAGGTGGAGCGGCTAGTCCACTCCCCTTCCTGCCACACACTATAAAAGGACACAGAAAGTTCCGCTCGCCCCCTCCTCACTGGGATTGCTGCTGGCTCTGGATGGCTCTGTGGCTGCTACAACTCCACGTGGCTCGGGAGAAATCCAGTGGCATCCGAGGATCGGTATTGTATATATTTGTATATATACCTTCCCTTGTTACCTCTGTATGTTTCCCTTCCTCTGATATCCTTTTTGTTACTCCCTGTTAAAAGTTGTGATCTTAATTTTCCAACTTTGTATGAGGCCTTTCTTCCTCCCCTGGGGCGGGAGGCAGGGCCTGGGGCCGGAGGCACTGCTGAGTCTTTGCCTGGCTAGCTCATGCAGTAGAGCATGGGACTCTTAATCCCNTATCTAATTTGTTTTAATTCTGATTATCTTTGTATGATACAACTATAGTTCTACATAACAGTAACAAGCAGATTTTCCAGGTAGAATGAGATACTTACAACTAAAGCAATGTAGCATAGAAAAATACAGACCTGGTGTGATAGCACAGGCCTTGAAAAGTGCAGCTAAAATTTTCTGCCTTCTTTGTTATTCTTTTTACAATGATGATTCTTTTATTAAACTTAATCTTTCCAACAAATCAATGGGTTTACTTATATGCACTTTTAAATAAAGAGTGCAACATTTTTTTTAACACACCAGCAGAATTTTGAATGTAACATGTTAATATATGTTCATATACTCAAGCTGTGTTTAGATATTCTGACAGATGTTAGATATTTTGGCATAAAGTTGGGGAGAAGGATGGACTGTATTTAAGTTCTTTGTGTTTTAGAGCAGAAACTTATTTTTCACTCAGCCATTATAACTCAGCCCCACTCTGTAAAATCTCTACAAATTTTTCAGTTTTCTACAGTTGACACATTTTAGTTGTAAGAGAAGTAATACCCATTACAAAAAACATTAAAGATTTAATTTTTTTTTAATGATGAAATATGCTATCATACTTATCATAGACAATTCAGTCACCATTCAATTTGATCCTCTAGTTAATATGACTAAAGCTTCAGGAAAGAAAAATAATTTGTCTTATTGATAATGCTAATTTCAGCTTTTGCTTTAATCAAAATATCTAACATTGTTTGAAAATCTAGTTATTGGCTATAAAATAAGTACTTGTTTAATCATTGTTGATTGATAAAATATTATATTAAAGTGAGAATACAGGAAAAATCCATTTTCATAAAAGTGACTGAATAAAAGACTTTTTGATCAGCCATTCATATTTAGTGATTCTTTTGCCTAGAGAGGACCCTTCGATTGCTTTATTATGATTACTACTGCTACTATAACTGTTACTACTTTACTTCTGTCTGGAAGATTTAGAATATTTTTTAAAGTAAATGTGTTTACATGTTTTCTGTGTATCAGAAATTTTATTTTTTTTTAATTGAAAAAGTCAGCTTCTTTATGATGCACAGCTTGGCTCAAATTTCCCTTTGCCTCTGAATCTATAATGATAATGGCACTGCATTTAAGAGTGAACTCCTTGTTATGGAGCACACTGTTAGTCTGGCACCTCCATACTTTGGGTAGGTCACAGGAATGTTCAGTGTCTTGGAGGGAGAGCGATGGTACATTGAGTAGGATGTTGCTTAAAGTCAGGTGAGCAGCTTGCTCTTTCCAACTGTTCGCAATGTAGCTGCCCACTCAGACTTAGTATAAAAATGAAACCTGCAATCACTTCTCATCTATACTCTGTCAATAATATTTGTATTAACTCCAACACTTTTCTGAACACTTCCACAATTTTTTTTTCTGATCTTGATAATTTAGACTCACTAGAGGAATAGTGTGCTGAAAATGTGAGGGAAGCAAGGTGAAGGACAACAAAGAATTTGACTTGTAGCTCCAAACAATAGATAATCAAAGAGATAATCTAATTGCAAAGGTTCCATTTTTTAAAAAAAACAATTCTGCTTCTGGACAAACACATGATACATTTATAAGTACATTGGCTGGTAGTTTATGACACATCCACAGGTCAACTCCAACTTGGGGCCCACAGCCCAGGCCCCAGCATTTCACATACCTGGAAAAGTGAGTCCAGGAACCAGGGGAAGTGGTGGAGACCTGGTGATTAATTCCCTATTACCTGACTCAAGGCTGTAGTTTGTTCTTTTACATGCAATGAGAACAGTGACAAACATTTTCTCTCTTTTTAAAAAGCCAAAGGATCATTTGAAGAATGTTTCATTGTATTAAAGGAAAGTTCGTTTCTTTATCTACCCAGAAAGCAGATTTAGCACTTAAGTTGTTCCTTCCATTTATGTCACCTTTGTATATTTCTGTGCTTCAACTTGTCAAAATTGGTATGCCTGGGTTAAGCTGGAGCCTGAGACTATGACTAAGATGACATCTTGATGTGCTTGACTTTTTGCTTTGGCTAACAGCTTGATTATCACAAAGAATAAAAAATAGAATATTATTGTTAGCTCATCCTCAAATGTCTGGATACGCTAAAAGCAGACTCATGCTATTAACCTGACTTCTTTCAGTCTAGAATCTTGTGTAACTGGAAAAGTCCTGTCAGAGCTTTGAACTGGGTGAATTTGTCTGGGACAATAGAGCTTAGACTAGTGGCTTTCACCAAAGTCTATGTCTTCGTAGTTTTTTGTATTCTTGCCTCTCTAATTTTAGTGGCATAAAATTACAGTGTAACTTTTAAGGAGGAAGGTACTAGTGGAATCACATGTGCATTAAAGTATACAAAAAAGTCTTGATCTTTTTTTTTTTTCAAATCTACCTGATTATTTCATTTTCTTCTAACATCTCACTGCAATTAGTATGGAATTTCTGTACTACAGAATGTATTTAATATATTGATAAACATACATTAATCAAAATCTGGCAGCTAGAACCTCACTGCCAGCTCCCAATAATTCAGATTTTATCCCATTCTTTTATGTAGAAGATTGCATTTTGTACAGTAATTTGACTGGCATTACCCTGATATTTGCTGTAAGAATACAACAGTAATATCATCTGGATATTCATTGTACTTATGTGTTAACATAACCATGAAAATACTGCTTTTATGTATGCAATACCAAAATTTCATGTTCACATGTTTGAATACATATTTCCCAACCAAATATGCCAACATCACAGGAGCTGCTCAGAAGAAATTTTAGCTATTTCAGTTAAAATAGCATTGATATAACTTCTTCCTCTGAGACAGATATTTATGTACATCAAGTTCAGGAGGTAGATAAACTGATGTCTGGCATTCTTCAGTTCGTAAACTTGAACGCTTTCATACCTACTAGGACCCAAAGGTGTCTGCCAGATGTCTTGATTGAAAATGTACTGCATAGAAGAAAATTTAAAGGACAAGTCACTAAAATAAATCCCTGAATTAATCTCTAGTGATTTCATCACAAATGCTTGAACTGCTTAGTGTTCAAATAAAAAAAATAAAACTATTTTGCAAAGGATAATTCTATAAGCATTGCATCTAAATATATGGTTTGTACCCCCACACTGAATTTTAATCCACAAAGATAAATGTAATTTAAGGCTGAATAAATAGGAAAGTGCTGTTTTAAGTAGATAACATTATAGGCTTGCATACTGCAAAGTAACTAAAGAACGTAATACTCTGTTATACAAGATCAATATGCACGTGAGATCAGGGCAGGATCTATTTCTGATATTATACAGCTCACACTGATTTCTATCACATTTTCAGTATTGATCTGATGTGAAAATAATTCACGGCTTGTTGTTTGCAGAGGTTTGAAGACTGTGCTTCCAGAGTGAAATTAAAGTCAAGGCTGTTTGCATGTCTACATAAACTGCTGTTAGCAGGTCTCAGTCAGAGATTCTTCAGTAAACAAGCTGTGTATTCGTTTGAAATGATCAGTCCTAGATCTGTTTTAACAATTTCTAAGAAATGCTTTTTCATGAGAAATTCTTTGATGGGAATGGTGAATTTAAGAAGCACATAGTTATGTTTTCTCTTACTGTTGTTTGTTCTGTTACATATGAAGAAACTCTTTACAGTATTCTAATCAGAAAAATACTAGTGGGGAAATTCAGCAATGATTCTCAGTTGGCCTAATTCCAACTAGATACAGTTGGTATCAGCAATTATTTGATTAAAAATAACTAAATTAAGGAATGACATAGTATCATTGTAGCATTGCTTAAAAAAATGACAGCCAAAAATAAAGCAAATTTAAATTTTCTTAGTGTATTGGAATAAGAAACTACAGAAAGACATCTACAGACTTTCATTTGCACATAGGTCCAAAATATCTTTTTGGCTTTGCCTCAAGCCAAATCTCTTCTTGCTCCTGTCACATGGGAGGAGCAGGAACTTTGGGCACTGGCTGGTGATAGTTATAGTGGGTTTTTGTCAGGGGTTAGAGGTTGGACCCTAAAACTCCAATTCTTGAAACTACTGTTAAACTTCCACACAACACCTCAAGTGCACAGATTCAAGTGACAGTAGTTAACTTTTATTTAAACACCAAGGGAAGATTAAAGCTATCTCCAACATATGACAAGAGAAGACTGACAATACCGAATAATGTGGTTCTTACTTTGTGCTTAAACCATATTAGGATTTATAAGATGAGTAGAAGTTGTGGCACTTATTTGTACTAGGATCTATATACAAATTTGTTACATAAAAAAGAGGAATAGAAGAAAAAACCAAATTTATCTCTTCTCCCCTTGTGTCTGGCATTTCAAAGGTTAGATGTCAATTTGAGAGATCTGGGCTCAAGTATGGATTTTTTTATGTGAGATCTTCTGATCATAACTGTGAGGTATTAAGCTGTTCTGAAGGATCCCTTATCCTTATAAAAGACTCTGGAGCCACTGGGTCAAAGTCACTGGCTGAAGTGCTGACTGCAGCTGTAGAAGAAGTGATATATCAACAAAAAAGTTTTCCTATAAAATGTATTCACAATCCTTTCAGAGGAAATGAGGTGTATGTTTGAGTCAGCAGGAGAAATGGTATTAAAGCCTAAGACATTTCTGGGCACTGTGAATCTTGAAATTTTTGGCATGAAGCAGAACAGTTTTGTAAGCAGAGAGTGGGAGTGTGAGCGCTCCTCCTCACATCTTTGCTTTCAGCCTGCTGATTAAGACAGTCCTGTGGGAGGTGAGATGCAGATTTTGGTGCCCTGGACTCCCACATCCTATATGAAATCTCTGATGCTCCAGTATGAAATGAAAGGATCACAGTAACAGATCCACCTTCATATGTCTCATGTTCCATTTAGAAAGAGATGTGAAAGATATCTGGTACAGTAAGAAGGCTTGGTAAATAGAAATGCTTCTTAGTAGCACAGAGTTCACCATTCAGCACAACAACTGCTTCTTTTGGTTTATCCGTTGTCTGGTTTAGGAAGTTCTACATGGAGTAAACAGTTATATATTTTTGGACCCTTTTCTGAGAGGCCTAATTTTTTTCAGGCTGATGGGAAACCCTAAGTAGATTGGCCTCAACTCTTTTGATACCTGAGGCTGTAACTCTTATATAGTTTTTGATTTCTGTATTGTTCCACAAAGGAGTAATGGAAGTTCTTGAACCTAAAAAAAAAAATTTTTAAAGGGATAATATCTTGTCTTTTTCTACAAAGAATCACTCACTTTTGTGATGATACATAACCAGTACTTGTAATTTATATATTATCTGAGACTTTCTTCTGATGTATCCAGAGGCTCTGTTTTTTCATTAGAATCAAAGTTGCAAAAGAGCTCTTCCACCTAGAATCTGCAAAAATCAAAACTGGTTTCAGAGAGTGTAAACAGTTTTTTATTGTAGTTTTGTTTGTTTCTTTTGTAAGTCTCACTAGCTTAAAGTTGCAATTGGCTTGACTTCCAGGTAGATATGATTTTAGTTTGTTCAAATTGATTTTCCCGTTCTGATGGAAAGATACACCTTTCTATGAAGGGATATCTTCTTTGATTAGTTAAATCAATGTAGTTCAATTTTCTTTAGCATTATGCTGATCTGCACACACTGGGGATCTAACCGAAAGCTGAGCTTGATAAAATTTTATTACTTAGAATCTTTTTTTTTTTTTAATTAATGTAAAAAGGTTTAGTTATACTTTTTCTAGATTCTTAGTTACTCAAAAAATCTGACAACCAGTGCTTCTAGTGTCATCTAATCATTGGGTACTACAGACAGCAAAATAAAAGATTTATAATTTACCCCCATGCCTACTTGCATCTTAAATCTGCAAGATTAAATGCTTAAACATTATGGTCTCTACAGTAGCTTAATATTCATGGAACATTTACTCAGTTGAATCATTTACATGACTTAAGGAGGTTAATGAAAATGCAGAAGAGCCTCAGGTTTGCTAAATAGAAACTGGAGAGTGATTTTAAAAAAAGTAAAAACTACAAGATGTTAGGTATTTCAGGAGGACGGTGCAAAGCTCCTTTACCTGATCTGTTTCACAGTAAATAAAGAAAGTAAAGATCATCAATCTGATTCAGCAGTTTGGATTTGTTTATTAAGAAAGATTTCATTAAATAGTGGGGGCTTTTTTCAGTGTAATATGTTAAATAAGATGCACAACATAAAATGTGATGCAGAGAGACAATTTAATAAAATAACAATTCTGATTCTGCTTATGTAGGTGGATTGAGTTCTAACTGGAAACTAAGAATGGTTTCCCTGTTTTACAAAGCTATTTGAGAAGTTTCTTGGCTTTTGCTCAATTGTGAGAGACAGGAACTTGAGACCAGCCTCTCTGCTCGAATTTCAGCTTGTGCTGCTGTTCTGAATTGCCTTTGAAAAAATGTGAATTTGTCCCTTAACCATATTTCAACAGTGAATGTATACAAGCAATCTTCCTGTTCTTGGTAAACCTGACTATAGATACAAATTCCCCAAACATAGTGAAGGAATAAGAACGTTTTAGTGGTTTCCCATAGAAACCAACTACAAAACAGTTGCTGCCGTGTCTCACAACAAACTCCTGTAGATGTGGTTAGATACAGCCTAGTAGTAGTCTTATTGCTATGAGCCACTGCAAAGATCAGATAGTAGACCAAACAAATGCTAAATAGTGGTAGTGGTTTCACTCCTACTTTAAACAGCATTCTTGTTGGAATTTTTTGTTCCCAGGCTGAGAAGGTCCCATCATCATATTTACTTTACAATCTAAAATATTCATATACAGATCTCCAGACATCAAAGTATTTTTTTCCTTTAATCATGTTTTCAGTTTCTGTAATGTATAGTTTTAAAATTACCATCATGTATGCACCACAAAAATTATATAAATTTAATAATTTCTTATATGTAGAAGAAATTAGCTATCAAGAAATAGTAAGAAACCAGAATTTACCTAAAAGGTTTTTTGATTGTGTGCTTAGGTCTGTATTAGCCAACAACTAATCATAAGATTATAGAAGTTAAGGTTAGGATTAATTATCTTCTTTTGTAAAAATAGAGACAAAATGTTTTCTGATTTTCTGCAATAAGATTTGGATATACTTCATATTTAGTATATTTAGATATACTTCATCAAAGTTTTGCAGATTAAACAGCAAGACAATAAATTAATTCTAAACTTCTATTGGGCAATGTACTGCTGATGTTACTACTTTTGCAAAAATTCACCAGATACAGATTGTATTCATGAAATTAAAAGTATTAATGAGTCCTTTGGGGAAAGGTTATACCTATAGTCTACTTTTTTAGGTTGGGGTCTTCTAACTTTCCTCAGGTTTTAACTAGAGCAACTTAGTTCCTCACTAATATTCTTTCCTCAGGTGAGGTTCCCTCATTTTGGAAACATCATTAATGCTGTAGGCAGAAACTAAACAGGCTACCCAGGTGTAACTATTTTAAAAATACTTAAGTGAGCATTTACCATTTCAGGGTCAGTTTGCATTCTGGGTGAATGCTTCTTTTATGCTTATTGATATACCCAGCCTCTCAATTACTACCTGCTTGGCATCCAGAATAATATCTCATATCTCACCATTTGTACAGATGTTGTATGTCATCACTCCACTCTAATAAACATCTGTGATCCCAACTTCTCTTAATTCTTAACAACTGTGTAAACAAGAATGGAAAGGATAATCTTGGATGGAAAAAATAATAAAGAGGAAAACAAACCCTTTCACCTGTGAAACTTCAGTCTATACTGCTAGAAAGAAATAGGTTTACCTTGGCTCCTATTCATTTCTTAACTTACATCCCAAAACTGTCATGCATAATTTGATCCAAATGGATTGCTTTAGTTTCAGGAGGGGAAGCACAGAGCTCAACTAGTGGAAAAGAGTGAATTACCTTCAAGTTATTGAGAAGTCAGACTGCCCCTTTGGGTCAAAGTTAGGGTAATTAGCTGGTCAGCCCAAACTGTGATTTGCCTGAGGAGAAACAAATGAATTTGGTTTCCACATTTTCAGCATGACCCTTGTTGCATTCTTCCTGAATCCAACAACCTCTTCCTTATACAAGACTGAAAAATAATTTTCCCACTGTTGAAATAGTAATATTTCTTTCAAAGACAGCAGTGGGTATCAGCAGTCAGCTTCATTCATGAATGTCTCTAAGTTCTTGTCAGTCTGCAACGGTTTTCACACTTTTTACCATTAACATTGCAGACTAAGTCAGCTGTAGCTAGATTATATGTACCATTTATTTTTCAGTTAACCAGAATTTTCTCAATAAATACAGAAACCCTAGTTATTTGTTGCAGAGTATTGCCCAAGCTTTTGTAATCGAAGCACATTTATTTGTGATTCTTGTCTCTTTCTCAGCAGTTTTTTCATATTATGTTCTTAAATGTTGCATATTTCTTGTAGCTTTATGTATGTGTAAAAATGTCCTATTTAGCAATTACAGACATTGATCATTAATTGCCTCCAGTAAAGACACAATGGAAGCTTTCTGCTGACCTCATTATTGTACCTTAGCCTTTGCCTAGAATGATCACACTAAAGGATTAAGTCTAAGCAGTCAGTTCTATTTGGTTCACTAGACTGCCAGAAAAGTTCAAATTATTTCCGCTTATTATTCTTTAGTCAAAATCTTCTTTGCATATACACCTATGCTTGTATTGACATGAGGAAATTGATCTCCACAATCTAAGATTGTAAAGTAGGTATGTTTATTCGGCGCCGGGCACAGGGGGGTTAACACCTCCAAAGGCGTGTGCTGCCAACATGGCAATTCGGCTTTACCTTTATACAATCAATTGTTACATATTCATGAAATTCTACGATTCGCCTATACATATGCATGACCTATCCCTGCTTCATATTATAATTAGTCCCAAGGGGTCATTTCCATAACCCCTCCTAACTGCACATGCGCAGTGCTTCCCTGTGGTGGTCGTGGAGGGTCCTGGGGATGAAGACAAACGGCTCCTCTTCATCACCGCTAGTAACCTTTTGTCCCTGCGCATGCTCAGTCCTTTCTTGGCTTCCACTCAAGTTGAAAGGTTGATTTTAGTTAATTCTAAAGAAAACTTTTAGTCCTTATCAGAAACAGTCCTTCAGAAAACTGCAAAGCTTTTCGCTTCCAGTTAGTTTACACGACAGTGAGGAGACATTTATCGGCTCGACTCCTTAGCATGCACAACAATTATTAAGTACAAAGTATTATTGTGTCTCTCAAATTTCTCTAGCCCCCCTCTCTCAGTATGTACACACAACGTTTAAAAGTGTGAGGAAGCAGTAAAATATAATATTTTATTTATGTATATAGATAGATATCTATATAATATCTGCTTTGATCTGGAGCTTGGTCTAGATGTTTTCCAGAGCCTCTTCCCAACATAAATTATTCTGTAATTTTCAGATAGTAACAGATTATGCTGACTGTTTCTGTTTTCACAAAGCTTCCTTGAATCTTTCAATCAGGGACAAATATTTCTGTGATAACTTATCAATATCTCCACCATTAATTATTTTCTACTGGATACATTTTCATGCATTAAAAATGGTAATAAAGACTTCTCATTCATCTAATGTTAATATTTCCATTAATAGGATAAAGATTTTCTTATGCTGTGTATTGTACAAACACACATGAAAAGACAGCCTATACTCTTATGATAAACTAATTCTAAGAGTCTGTGGAACTGGAGATATTTAGGCTTTGGCCCACGTGGCACTTCTCCTGCAGAGGTGGAATGGTGGCACGAAAGATTGAGTAGGTAATGTAAAGTAACACATGGGTCTGACTATCAACAGAGGTGAATAGTGGAGAATGAAAGGTATTGAGTAAATGAGTCAAGATCATATTTTCAGTCTAAACTAGATTAACACAGACATCTGATGATACAGCATTTGGTTTACATTTAAACATACAAAATATAGCTGACATTTGTCAAATTCTTAAGTTATATTGGGCAGGACTTGCAGGGATTATGAGCCTATTATAGAAATTAAAAGAGTTTGAGGAATTCAGCACCCAGTGGGTTTTGCTTTCCTCCATTCTGAACCACACTGGTGGATCAGAAAGGAAACGGGAGAGATGGTGATAAGTGATATGGAGAAGGCCGAGGTTCTCAATGACTTCTTTACCTCAGTCTTCACTGGCAAGGGCTCCAGCCACACTTCAGGAGTCACGGAAAATAATGGCAGGGGCTGGCA
>VYZX01008733.1:0-41547 GCA_013401335.1 Brachypteracias leptosomus
CCTATCCTGGCTGAACCAGCACAACACATTAGGATTAAGGTCCATTAGTGCCCTGGAATCAACATTAACTGTATTTTCAAGAACCAATAATGTACTGTTGTTCTTGCATCCAGACTGAATGAGCAGGTGAAAGCTAAGAGATGATGTGACATAGTAACATAGGAAAATGAGCATGGGAAATGAAACTGATATACCCTGGTGGAGTGTAACATAGATCTGAAAAACCATCTAACAGGAATATTTAGTTTTATGTTTTGTTGTTGGCTTGTTGGTTTGTTTTTTTTTCATTTCTGTGACACAATAAACTTCATCCATCCTCATGGAAACTGCTCAGGCTCTTGGGGAAAAAGACACAAATCCACAGAACAGACCCCGCTCTTTGATTCTAGCAGATTACACTGTGAATATACCAGTATTTGTGCCTTTACTGCCCCCAGATCAGGTCTGATTAGTTGGTAGTGGAAAGAAGCAGACTAGTCCCTGGCTTCATCAGCAACTGTATTATATGAAGTGTCTACCACTACCTTTAGAAGAAAAGGAGTGTTCTGCCCTGGAAGCTTTAATCTCTATTTAATTTTGTGGAAGATGTGGGGACACACTAAAGCATTCTATCCTATCTTCTAGATGCTTACCCAGCCACAACAAATTGAGTTTGCTCAGCAAACTGACCCTCCTTAAATGTAAAGTGCATCTAAGAGTAAATTGCCAACCACAGTACCTGGACTGCAGGCTCCAGCTCCACAGCTCCCCTTTGCAGGAGAGTTAGGTGCTAGTCCCTTAGTGAGACCATGCAGTGAAATACACTCTCCATACTCACGAGGTCCTGCTGGAAGGACCTTCCCCTGGCTCAACCATCAGGTGCAAGTGTTTAACCCATCAAGCCTGAAAGAAGTCATCAACATTTCATTGGCAAGGCCTGAGGAACAAAAGGTGGGAAAAGCATTAATTGGGGAGGAGGAGAATGGGTTTGCTCTGTAGGGTGTGACAGTCTGTGGTATGGAATAAGACATGCTAGGTAAGGATCTGGTGGTTATCTGCTTGGTTTCCACCTTGCTGCAAACCCATGCCAATGAAGCAATGTCAAAGTCCATAAGAGACCTTGAGTGACTCAGAGGAGCCAGGACCCTAAGCTGTCATTGGGGCTGTCCTACAAACATCAAGTATGTGGTTCTGCCACCCTCTCGGGCAGGACTGCAAGGAAAGGATTAAGGTAAGGAAAACCTGCAGAAATATTGCTTTCTCATCATGGCAGGGAAAGGTTAAAACAGCAACAGCTGCACAAAGAAAAGAAAGTATTTCAGCTAACTTAAATAGAGGCTTCCAAATTTATCATATTCACTTCTTTTCAGTGTCATATTCATATATCTTAATATATCATACTGATACATTTTCATATATAGCAAAGAATTCCTTGCTAGATATTTTCAGTAATAGCTAAGTTCAGATGCTTAGAAACTGTAACACTGCAGACTTGTCTGTAATTGACTTGGACTTAAAAAGCAGTTGTTGAGTTTGAGCTTACTTTACAATTATGTTTCTCTTATGACCAGTCAGATCTGAAAGGCTCCATCTAGTAATTTTCTCAAGTGTGAATTAGCTTGTGCAGCTCTGAAATCCAAATGCCCTTTTCCTTCATTGTCCATGAGGCATTCATTTGTAAATATCAGCCATAAACTGAAAAAAAGTCAATTTTTCAGCATAAAGATAGCTGATGAAATGTTAATCTTCTGATGTTCACTTTTCATTAATATCTTTGTTATATAAACCCATATGTTCTAGCTATCATTCCTGTAAATACACCTCTCAAATAACAAAGCAGAGCCAAGAGAGAATTCAAACTGAAAGATTTGTGGTTTTAAACTAGAGGTGCTTTCTGAAGACATCAAGTACACAATGTAATTGCAGCCAGCAGTGGTTGATTATAGTGTCTTTCAAACTCATTTTTTTATTCGGTTCCCTCAGCAGGAAAAAAAGATCCAGAACTATAAAAATAACTAAATGCAGCAGAAATGTTAAGATAACTGCTGCCTCCATCTTGCATTGGGATCTATTAATATGGTGCTTTAGAGCAATGCAGCTGCTTTAACCCTGTAGACCTGAACACAAACAAACACCAGCCTTCCCAAAAGCACATACTGACAGAACAGGGAAAATGAGAAGTCTGTCTCCATTTTTACTTCACAAATAGCAGTGGCAAAAGGTGACTGTATGACTTACTCAGTAGCTGGTGAGTGAATTGATAATGTTTGCTCTCATTTTGATTTTTTTTTTTCACCTGGCATTTGAAAAAAAACTTAGTGTCATCTTGTATGGGAGAGGTATGAGATGCCACCACACAAAAACCTCCAGTAAGGCAATTATTTCATATCTTTAGACACATTAAAAAAAATGTGGTCAGCTTCTCCCTGAAAATTGTTTTTCTTAATGTAGGTGCAATATCCTGTTTTACTTTCTCCATGTACACTCCATCTACCATTTATTAGGCACCTAGCTCCATGCCATCAGAGGAAGGTTATCCACAAGTATTGTAGTGTGATAATGACAGCAGTGGCTGTACTGCCACATGCACAGCAGGGAACATAAGAAAAGAGGAGGTAAGGTTTCTTTTTCAACAGGCACCAGCACACCTTCCTATCAAAGACTATTTCTGACAGTAGTAATTAGGCAGTTCAATAACAGACACGAGTAAAAGAAAATTCTCTGACAGGAATGTTTTGGTTGTGCTTTGGGCAGTGCATATTGTTGTCAAACATGATATTAGCTGCTAAAATCCTGCATTATTTTCTATAGAACAAACCCACAGACTGAGGTAGGATAATTGCTACAGCAAGTGGCACAGCTGACAGCAAACAGATAAACTGAGTTCAGATGATTTTAATTTAGGGATATTAGAGCTTATGCACTTTTCATGTATAAATTATTGTTCTTTTCTATTTTTCATTTACAACAGTCTGTAACTTCACATTTCTGGGGTAGCCACAATAGTACGTGTGATTGCTACTGGTTTTGCTTTTTGTAGCTCCTCCTTCCAGTGACTCTCCTGCCCTGTTTCATCTGTGGTAGAGCAAAGCACTTGTGTGTCTCAAGCAGTTTTCCATTCAGCAGCTAGCAGCTCAGTGCTCCCTGTACTTTACTTACTGACAGACACGTATGCTGATCTCCCACTATGAAGTTAGGCAAAAACAATCACTAAGTGGAACATAATTTGTTAATACTGGACTTGGGAAGGACAGAAGCAGCTGAACTTTAGCTTTCTATTTGATTTTCAAGGGCTTTCTTATTTCTCATAGACTCTCATGGTCATTTACCACTACGAAATAGATGCAGAGTGCTACCAAATTAGAAATGTCTGCAGTGCTCAGCTTATTGTGAGCAAGTGAACTCCATTTGTGCAAACATGGTCCAGCAGGAGCAATCAATTCGAAAATAGAGGGATGCCCATTAAGACTCATTTCATTGTGAATATGCTATTAAAAGAACTGCAGATTAGTAGGTCATGCCTCTTTTTTGATGAAAGAGTCTATTATTTCTTTGATCATGATAGTAACTGGCCATACTAAAATGCTACAGCTTCTTGAAAAGCCACTTAATGTTATCCCTATTAACTGCACAGCTTAGAAGCTGTAGTAAAAGACAGGGGAGCTAATGCAGACCTGCTGGCCTCCCTTCTCAGATCTCTTGATCCTACTTGGATCTTCTTTGAAAGGGCTTTTTTAATATGATCTTGATCCTATTTGGATCAAGATCCTGTCAAGTATCTAGGTGATCTTCTCAAGCGAGGCTATACTGGATGGCAGAGGATGGAAAAACCCATGGTAAATCCTCCTGGGCTAGCATTAAACAAAAAGCTGCAGCATCCAGAGGAACTGACCATTTCTGAGTGATGTTAGAGTTCCTAGGACAGGATAATATAATAGCCATGCTTGTGGTCCATCCACCACACCATCATGGCAGGGATATTCTAGCAGTCTGACCAGTAGGACATTCTTGTCCAGGCAGGATGAAATTTATTCATCGTACAATGCCCCACCAGAAGCATCCCTATGACTTCAGGTGAGGTCATAAATTTTACCACCTCAGTGTGTATTTCCAGCCAGGGTGCCTCATTACTTAACGGGTTTTGTGAGCAGTGAGTGATGCTTCTGAAACTCCTGAAGTTTCTTGAATAGGAAACATGCATGGTTGCTTTTCAAATCGCTAATTTGAGAGGCATCTTTTCTTCTCTGAAAAGGGCTTTTTAATATGTTTCTGGGAGTAATTTGATGTTTCTCTCAGAATATGAAAATGTATAAAAGAATAAAGCTAAATAGCTTCTGAAGTATTTAATAATGCTGCTTATGTCACTAGTTCTTTGAAAAAATCTTAATGTATTGTTTAATTATGATTCAAATTGCCTCAATATTCTTATGTCTTGGGTTGGGTTTTTTTTTGTTATCTTGGTTCACACAGCTTTGCATACACTGTGAACATCAAATGCTATACAGGTGACTAACCCCTTTGCTTGTATTATTAAAGCATATTCCTCTGGGCATTGAAACCAGTAAGACAGCTCCTTTTAGTGGGATGTGATCAGATCCACGTAAACATGTTGCTTAGAACTTAAAAAAAAAAAAAAGGGAAAGATTCCAATCTGCCTGAACACAGTTGGTGTTCATAGTATTTTTTCATTCTCTGCAATGATATGTGGAATCTCTCTGGAATATAAACAGAGTTCATATTTTTTGGAAGTGAGGTCTCTAATAGAATTACTGAAATCTTCTTGTGTAATGGAGACTTAAATATGGTGCTTTATTTTAAAAATCAATTCTAGACAGACTCTTTGCTGTTGTTTTCCACGAAAGGGAGCTGGAAGCATCTGCAACTCTTAACTATATTGTTAATGCTAAATAACAACATGCAGCAAATTGGGGATTAGAAGCTTCTAGGACAGCTCTGCTATTATGTTTCAGACAACTGATGGAGCTAGTCCTAAAAATCCAAAATGTGTGCTGGAAGTGGCTGTTCCCAGTGCAGGATTTGGTGGAACATTGCTCTGTGCAAGCCACTGAAGACTGTAAAATTGCTTCCTTTGCTCAGTGGAGTTTTGGGTTTTATTCTGAATTAATTTGTTGGAGTTGCCAGGATTTATAGCCAAGATCAAAACCAGTGGATAAGTGGTTTGGGAAGAGCAGAATGAAAAGAAACTATTTCTGCATAATTTGTGCTTTCATGCCTGTAAACAGATGTCTCTCCTTAAAGAAACCAAAGAGATACTAATCTGGACAAGGGAGACTTCCTTCTTATGCCAGAAAATTCTTTTTATCTAAGAGGTATTCCCTCGAGCAGTTAATGCTCAAGAAAAATATTTCCAGTAGGAAATGAAGCTTGACCAACTGGGGTGTCAGTACAATCCCTGACATTACCCCTTCAGAGAGGGGTAAATCTGATATTCTTCCATTAGCAGAAAGACTACTCCAAATGTCTCAAGTATTTCCTTGAGCCAAAGCAAAACTTCTCTTCCAGAAAGCAGTAAACAGAAACAACCAGCCTCAGTCTTGAAACTCGAGAATTTTGGGTCATTANATTAAATTATTACTTTTATTTTAGAACTAAATATTAGTCTATTTAGAAAAAGTCCACAAAGGATGTATTTCTAAAAGTTACACTTATTTACACTTCCACCCCAGTATCTTGAATATTACATGCACTTCTAGTGCATTGTGACTGTTGTCAGCTTAGGCTGCTTCCTTTTGGAGAGATAAAAAGCCTGCCTCCTTTCAAGGTCACTTAGCTTTGATCTCAACGTTCTCCTACTTTCTGTTTTCCTCTTTCCTTCTCACCTCTAATTATGGGCAAACTGATGTAAGCTGCAAATTGTCAAGTTGCCCTGAAGGCAAACATGGCTGTTTATTCACCTGTCTAAGGTAGCTGCATAGACTCAATTACCAAGGAGCTCAATCACTTCATCATCTTTGTTGTATTTATCTTAAGAGAAATTTTGTGAGGCTTGCAAAGCTACCATGCCTGAACATGGAAACAGAGTGAATGTAAAGACCAGACCTTCAAGGACATTTAGAAACCTAACTCTCACTGAAGGTCAATGGCATTTAAACCTCTTATCCCAAGACATTTTAACACTAATTCAAACCCAGAAAACAATAAGGACACCGAAAAATTTGAGGAATCATAAACTGAACAGGGATAAAATAATAAATACATACACATGTATCCTTCTTATTACCCTGTAAGAGTTCACATATTTCTACTCAAGTCTTGACAACTTTATTTTAAATGATCTTTTCTTAAATAAGCTGTAAGACGTTTACACTTTTATATTTCTCACCTGCTGAAGACAAGTTTCAAAATGCTGGTGCAATTTTAATTTTGTTTTATTAGCTCCATCTACACATATCTACCAATTGACTGTTTTGTAATGAAGTTTCTTCAGTTACATGACCAATCCGTAAGCCATAAATTACATTATCTTTCCTATTTAAAGCCCTTGCAACTTAGCAATAATGCAGGTGTTAGGTACACACAGGTAGTATGAGTCTGCCCTGGAGTTACCTGCCTCTCCTAACCTCCCCGTAATCTCTACCTAATACCCCTTTCTTGGGATTTACTGCAGGCTATTTTACACTCCAGGTTGTAAGAGGACTTTTCAAGTAGGGCATTTTATAAAGCAGTAGGGATTATCTAGGATTCAGGCTGTCTATGACAAAATATGGTATTTCATTAAATGGGCAATCCAAGATTTGCTCTTTTAGATTTTCATTCATTTCCATTTAGAAATGCTTGAAGTGTGGTATATTGCCACTTAGTACCATATTCTAAATGTTGAGCTTACGTGTATATATAAATACATATATACATATAATACACACACATATAAAAATATTTATGCCTGCATGCTGTATACTACTATTTACACTGGTTATGACTGTAGTTATGCTACTGTTGCAGGTGGGAAACGAACTCTGATTTCAGAGATGAATGGCTGAAGTTCTTCCTTGTCATTAGTATCCAGAAGAGGATGAAGGCTTAAAACTATTCCTTGAAAAGAAAGTTAACTCCATCGGATGTGAATAGAGCTGAGTAACTTCAGCTTGAAAGAAAACCTCAGGTGACTGCAGTTCATTTGACTGTGACTGGAAAAAGGTCAGATAAACAGTTTTTACAAAAGCATTGATGTAACTGGTATATACAAGAGCAGCAGCAGTCCTAGTGTGAACACAGCTTTTGTAGCCCTGCATCTTAGAAAATAAGATGTTGTCACTGCTACTGAAAAAATGCAGATTTTGTTTTACCAAATACCATGTATGTTGTTCCAAGAACTCAAAAGTGAACANGAAATTTTTGGTCATTAGAGGCCACCCTTCCTTCCTTTTTTTTTTTTTTTTTTTTAAATGTTTCTTAGTTCTACTGTTGCTCCTTTTAATTGTTGCTGCTCTTTTCATTGGCAAAATTTCTGTTAAACAGTTTTTAATGACTACAGCTGAAGACACTGGAAGTGACCAAATGTTTACTGACTCTATCTAGAAAAGTCCATTTAGGACTTTAGAACTTTAATTATTTTATTATTATAATTATTTTAATTTATTAAATTATTACTTTTATTTTAGAACTAAATATTAGTCTATTTAGAAAAAGTCCACAAAGGATGTATTTCTAAAAGTTACACTTATTTACACTTCCACCCCAGTATCTTGAATATTACATGCACTTCTAGTGCATTGTGACTGTTGTCAGCTTAGGCTGCTTCCTTTTGGAGAGATAAAAAGCCTGCCTCCTTTCAAGGTCACTTAGCTTTGATCTCAACGTTCTCCTACTTTCTGTTTTCCTCTTTCCTTCTCACCTCTAATTATGGGCAAACTGATGTAAGCTGCAAATTGTCAAGTTGCCCTGAAGGCAAACATGGCTGTTTATTCACCTGTCTAAGGTAGCTGCATAGACTCAATTACCAAGGAGCTCAATCACTTCATCATCTTTGTTGTATTTATCTTAAGAGAAATTTTGTGAGGCTTGCAAAGCTACCATGCCTGAACATGGAAACAGAGTGAATGTAAAGACCAGACCTTCAAGGACATTTAGAAACCTAACTCTCACTGAAGGTCAATGGCATTTAAACCTCTTATCCCAAGACATTTTAACACTAATTCAAACCCAGAAAACAATAAGGACACCGAAAAATTTGAGGAATCATAAACTGAACAGGGATAAAATAATAAATACATACACATGTATCCTTCTTATTACCCTGTAAGAGTTCACATATTTCTACTCAAGTCTTGACAACTTTATTTTAAATGATCTTTTCTTAAATAAGCTGTAAGACGTTTACACTTTTATATTTCTCACCTGCTGAAGACAAGTTTCAAAATGCTGGTGCAATTTTAATTTTGTTTTATTAGCTCCATCTACACATATCTACCAATTGACTGTTTTGTAATGAAGTTTCTTCAGTTACATGACCAATCCGTAAGCCATAAATTACATTATCTTTCCTATTTAAAGCCCTTGCAACTTAGCAATAATGCAGGTGTTAGGTACACACAGGTAGTATGAGTCTGCCCTGGAGTTACCTGCCTCTCCTAACCTCCCCGTAATCTCTACCTAATACCCCTTTCTTGGGATTTACTGCAGGCTATTTTACACTCCAGGTTGTAAGAGGACTTTTCAAGTAGGGCATTTTATAAAGCAGTAGGGATTATCTAGGATTCAGGCTGTCTATGACAAAATATGGTATTTCATTAAATGGGCAATCCAAGATTTGCTCTTTTAGATTTTCATTCATTTCCATTTAGAAATGCTTGAAGTGTGGTATATTGCCACTTAGTACCATATTCTAAATGTTGAGCTTACGTGTATATATAAATACATATATACATATAATACACACACATATAAAAATATTTATGCCTGCATGCTGTATACTACTATTTACACTGGTTATGACTGTAGTTATGCTACTGTTGCAGGTGGGAAACGAACTCTGATTTCAGAGATGAATGGCTGAAGTTCTTCCTTGTCATTAGTATCCAGAAGAGGATGAAGGCTTAAAACTATTCCTTGAAAAGAAAGTTAACTCCATCGGATGTGAATAGAGCTGAGTAACTTCAGCTTGAAAGAAAACCTCAGGTGACTGCAGTTCATTTGACTGTGACTGGAAAAAGGTCAGATAAACAGTTTTTACAAAAGCATTGATGTAACTGGTATATACAAGAGCAGCAGCAGTCCTAGTGTGAACACAGCTTTTGTAGCCCTGCATCTTAGAAAATAAGATGTTGTCACTGCTACTGAAAAAATGCAGATTTTGTTTTACCAAATACCATGTATGTTGTTCCAAGAACTCAAAAGTGAACATTCTATAACTAAAGCTGGGCACCAATTAAAAAAGTGATGGCAGCAGAATGTGTGAAAACCCCAAGAAGAAGCAGGACCAGAGAGGAAGAAATTCTAACCATCAACAGCATACTCCTCACAATGAGCAACCTGAGGCTCTAATTATTTGCCATCACTACTCATAAGAAATTGAGTATGACATGACAAAACCAGGTAGATATCAGCAAGCTGGTGACTAACAAATTGGATAGTACCACTAATGGGAATTAGCAGTAATTAGATAATATGGACTATAAATGTTAGCATCATTGTAACTAAACTTAGAACAACTTTGATCCATTTTTATTTCATTGTTGAAACATTAGACTAACAATAAACTAATAGTTGGCTTTGCATAGAAGGTGTGTTCTCTGTGCCCATAATGAGATTTTGACTGTAACACTCCTTGTCAGATGGGTAATTTTTATGCAGTAGAAGTGTGGAAAAAGGGGAAATAATTAGAAGTAGCAGCAAGGAGAAAGAGAAGTGGCAGCAGAGAGGCTCCTAGCTTGGCAGTGCTTCAGAGCTGGGACACAGCTGGTTATCCAGCTGTGAGCCTGGGATGCAGCCAGATGAGGGAGGCTCAGGGCAAACCTCCCAGATGTACCTTTTCACTGCATTTCTATTAAGCTCATGCCAGTGGCACTCTGACTTATCAACTGACATCACAGGGGTCAGGTACTTTCTTAGGCTCCAGCCTAGCAAGGCATCTGAATGAATGTCCCTCTCCTGCACTATGCACTTGGAGCAGCACTGGAGGCAGGGGACTTGTGCAGCCATGAAGGCTGTGATTGCCCTCTTGGTCACAGCATCAATTTTGCTCTTAAAGTACTCTCCTATTCTCACCAGTTTTGCACTGCAGGGACAAACTGTGCCAGAACAGACAGCATCAAGTCATTACTCAAGGCTGACTGGAATTTGGAGACACATCTCAGGGGTGCAGCCTATCATATGGAGGCCTGAGGGAAAGGTGGATGAGGGTGACACTAAGCAGCCTTGCTTTCTGGCAGTCTCTGGGGTCTGAATTAGCCCCTTACAAACCCCAGGCATTTCTAGGGAGCTCTCCAGTGACTACAGCAGCCTGTGCTTTGCTGCTTAGTCTCTACCTCTGCAACTCTCTGCATCTAGAAGCTGCAGTCAAAGACCACCATGGACATGTTCCCTGTGCTGATAATAACATGTGAGCAGAGTCCCTGGAGTTCAGGTCTTCTGCAAGCAATGAAGTCTGGGGCAATGTGTCCTTCCTGGCAGTGTCTGGGGCTTTCAAGGCTCTTTAAACAGACCCTTTAGTAAACACGGGGAACCTGGGAGAGTGATGGATGGCTCCCTATTTGTATCCAATTGCCATGTACAGTGTGACACATGAGTTGGTTTTCTCAATCATAAAAAAAAAAGAAAAAAATAACACACCTCACTGCTCTGGAAAACTAAACAGGGAGAGAGCATTTCACTTCAATACCTATTGAACTGACGCAGTGGGGAAAGGACCAGGACATGATCCCTGCCAGGGCTCCCAGTTAAAAGGCACTTGAGCCATGCATCCTAAATAAGTATATGAAGGAAAATGAGTTGTCTTCAGGGAAAACTGGCAATATCTGGCCTGCCTTGCCATTCCTTCTCAAATGGGGGAGTACGATCTATCATCCTTGACTAAACTCTGCATATGCAGTTAAGCCTAACATTTGGATTTATTACTAGTACAACTTCCCTCCTCCATTCCCCCAGGATAAGAATTCAATCTTTTTTCCTAGGAGCTGCATCTTTATGCATAGTTATGGGCAGGCAAGGTTTGCAGAAGGTGACTCCCTACAGAAAACGTGTAGCTTCTTAATGTCAATTTGTTTCTGCGTTTGCTGGAGGACCCTGTAGTAATCTGTCTGAAGGCTTGCTGTAAATTTATAACCAAATACAATGTCCTAGAAAGTACATGCTAGCAGGAAACATAAGGGAAAAAGAACCCCCATTCCATTTAAAATTAGCAAAGTTGTTACAAAATGGAGAGATTTCCCTTTGTGTCCCAAAGTAATTTATGAGAGGTTTTTTTATTCCTACAGCTGTTTGGTGAGTGGGATGGGAAAGAGACAGATAATTGATGAATGTGCTTTTCCTGACATGTGGGGATGTAAGCACAGCTTGTGGCTGGGGGAGAAAGGAGGATTAATTGTCAGTTGATCTATTGTGCAAAACTTTGACAAACTTCTACACTTTTTAAATGTTTGTTTTTTTTCTTTCCCTGGATATATAAGAACATAATACTCATAGTTCCAGGTGTGGCAAGAAGCATGTTCAAAGGCAAAACAGGAAGAAAATTAGAAGTAGAATGGTTCACCATTGTACATCTGAACATTTCAGAGCCTGGGAGGGATGGGAAAGGAGTGGCAGACCACTTTGGCTTGGTCAAACAGAGTTTCTCCTTGGGTTCAAAACAGAGTGTGTGCTGCCATCATCTCTCTTTCAGCCCCTGTGATGGGATAGTACGCCATGAGCACTTGGAGTATCTAACCCTATCCTCTGTGGGTCCTCTTCTAACTCTTGTCTGCAGCTGCACTTTAGTCATGATTAGTTTTATTTCATGAATTGCCTCTAATTGCACTTTAAGGCTGTTGTATCCTACTTTATTTTCATCCTCATAGTAGAAGGGCAAAAATCTATAAATTCTATTTTAGACAAGGAAAAAAGCTCTGGACAATTTTTAAAATTGTTTTTCTTACTTGCTACTATTTATAGGCTTGATCTCTAACCCCATGTCCTAGCTCACGTCTGTACCAAACCACATTAAGTCCTAACAAGAAAATCTTTAGGATGAGATCATAACAAATAAATGGCTGTTTACCCATGAGTCCTTTCTACTGTTTCTCCTTTTTGTGTGTGTGTGTGTTGTAGTATCTCTGTAGTTTGATAGGATTAAAGCAGCCTGGCTTTTGTATTCCCATAGCTGGTCATAGGCTATATGAACATTTCTCAAATTCAACCTTCCACCCAGGACATGTATTAGCTCCCAAGGAGGCATAAAGGAAATATCCCAACCCAATGACTGCCACAGATGTGTGCAACAAAAGCAGAGCTGTAACTACACAAATTACCTTTGCTAAGCTGCAGGGTGCTACAGAACTCCTGGAATGAGTTTCTCCCTGCCACAGTTTTCATTCTCTCTGCTGGTTGTGGATGAATACAAAATAAGAAATCTCTGAAAGAGCTTACAGGCCTATACAAATACGTTACAAGAGAACTGGGCTGCTCATGCAGCTTATTTTTTACATTGCAAAAAGTTTTAGGAAGAAAGGGATGCTACCTCTTCAGAAGCCTGTATGAGTAGGGCAGGAATGTGAGATGTTCAGCACTGCCAACTGGCAATTTCACTACAAGACTGGCAAAAATTGATGTTTCAATTAAAGCCCCAGCTCCTGGAGACAGGTGATTGTCTGACAATCTCCATTTTGATTCAAGAAAGCATGTTTCTAGTCTGATGATTGTCAAATACTATTTGGACATATAACCTGTGTCGTAGTTGCCTCAGAGCTGGAATGCAATGAAAGGCAATCTGTACTTAAAATGTGTTTTCATTGTGACAAAACACTGACTGAGTGGAAAGCCACATTAATATATGTTGGTGTTGATTTTAACCATTCTTCCATACTTGCAGGTCTGTTTTATTTCTCTCAGCAACTCCTTTGTAGAGTCCCCACTGATGGAGAACCCTGGGAAATGAGATCAGGAATTTACCTACATAAGAGAGATGCTGCCATCGTTTTGTGTTGTTTGTGAATTTGCTATGCACAATCAATTTCAAAATGCTATAAAAAGAGACAACATGAAAGAAATTCAAAACACTTAGTGGAGTGTTGCCTTTAAAAATAACAACATTTTGGCTTCAGGCCAACCATGCTGAGAACAAATGGAAGGAAAATTCTCTTAAAATATTTAGCATTACACAGTGGATTATGCAGGATTACAAATAATCAAACATGTCTGTTTATTTTAGAAAAGACATTTGTGTCAAGTGTAGTTTTGTAGCTTTCATGTATGTTTGTTATTGCTCAATATCTTAGTAAAAGCTTCTTACTGACCAGAAAAGAATACTTTATTCTTTATCAGGTTTTGCCTTTTTCTTATAGCTACATAAATTCAGGGGGTTTCTTGCATGGACTTTGAGAAGACTAGGGTGGAATCCATTTCTAATTAGCAGATGATACTTTCCTCTCCCTTCCCTATCTCATGAAACATGTCACATTACACATACAGGGATGGTCATGGAGTGAACTAGTTGCACCTAATCATTGGTGTGAATATAACCAGTTTTACAGATAATCTTCTCTGGCATTAGCTGACAGCATGGGGAATTTGATGTCTTTTTTCCTTCCAAATGTGGCTGATAACAGTCTCCACTTACATAACTGGCCAAGTTTTGGGAAGAAGCTTTATTAATCTGTCCTCTTTTAAAAGGATGAGTACATCAGGAAGGGAAAAAAAAAAAAAAAACAGGAGAAAGGAATGGTGTAGGAGTGGTTATCATGTGAGGTTTTTAATGGATTAGTGACATCTGAGGGGCATCTGAGGTTGAAAACTGTGAGAGCAACTTTCAAATTATGGAAGTAATATTTGTCCAACCATTGAAATGAAATAGTCAATGGGATCAATTCTCCTGTCCTGTCTCCTGGTCAGAGAACTCGTGTCCTTAAGCTTAGTATTTAGAGCCTTTGGACCTTTTCTCAGCTGCCAGCTGACTCTACCGGTGCCAGAATTCTCCAGGCACTCCTGCTTCTGCCATCGAAGTCCTCCAGTTGCTTGCACTTCTGCTACTGAGAAAGGGCAAAATGATGCAAATGTGATGCAGGCAGGCAATGTGGCAACTAACACTTGGCACCATGCACAAGCTAGGCTCTCTTCTTCCTATTTCGCCTCAGGAGCCTCATCTGGGACATCAAAATGTGTCCACCAAATTGGGACAGTATTTAAGCCCATTTCCCACCTCCAGCCACTCTGCTCTGGTGGAACTCTCTGAGCTGCATCTTTTTCCATTTGATGTGTTAAGGCTGTGTAACATACTCTAATATTCAAAGCACCCAGGCTATCCATCTGACTGCCCTACCCACCACATCTAAGCCTTCTCTCCAGCTTTTCTTTGGCCCAGTAGCAAAGGGAAAGTTTTGGGTCAGCTTTTCTCCTGCCTGATTGTTTTTCTGTTTCCTGCTCCTGCCCAAATGGATGGAGAATAAACTGCATTGCAGATCTACCTTACCCAACCAAATGGGCTCAGATGGGGGACCGAGGTCTTGTCAGCTGCAGCTGTGTTAGCTTAGGAGCCTTTTTGTTAGCACTCATCTGCACACTCTGCCAGGAGAGGAGGTTGTTAGCTGCACTGTGCCTTAACCCCTTTCAGCCCAAAGCAGCTCGCAGGTTTCTAGTGATGACACAAAGGAGGTGAGGAGGGGTCCCAGGAGCGGTCTCTGAACAGCTCTGGAGGTGGAGGAATGATGTTCCCTTCACCAGCACAGCGCAGCCAGAAGAGGAGGTAGGAGGAAGACTTCAGTGAAATCATAAAACGGGGGCTGATGCAGCTTCTGTGCAGAGTAGATGAGGGGACTGAATTATGCCTGAATCCCTGTACCTGCTTGTATTTCCTGGTCTGGTCTGCGAGATGCCAATTTAGCTATTAAGGTCTAATAACAAAAAGGAAAGCTAAATTACAAAAGATGAAATATTGCATTAGAGGTTAATAGAACGGTCTGATACACAAATCAGTCATATTTCATCTCACTGTTACCAAATTACTGGTTTGTCAGCTGTATGCTTCCATCCTTCCCTCCTCTCTGTGTGTTTTTCCTTTGTAATGCAGTTGCTTTATACTTTATCTGTCTTCTCTTTGAAGATAACAAAATATAACTAAGCCTTAGCTTCGTTGCTTTAGCTGAAGTATCTCCTGTTCTTTTATCCCTTAAGCCACATCTCTTGCTTCAGTCATGCAGGAATGGATGAAATGGGAATCAGACTTCAGGGATTTAATTGCAGTGCCAAAAGGCATGGAGAGCCCTGGGGATTTGGCACCCTCTTTTAGCTGTATGATGTTGACACCAGGGAAATTTGAGATGAATGTATCTGATAGAACAGAGCTTGCACATCATCTCCACAAAAATCTCCACTGTTTCCAGTTTCACTGAACACTGTACACTTAGGCACTTGTGTCAGAGTTAAAAAGCACTTTATAGGCACTGAGTGGAGCCTTGCAACACATCTTTATGCTAAGTGCTTGCTTTATTTAAAAGATTGAAGGGAGGAGGAGAAGAGGGAAAGGAAGCCAAGAGGGATTAGTGCCAAGAGGGACTTACAGAAATACTTGCACAAGTTAACTTAATGGGAATTAGGCACCCGTCTGTCTTCTGTGCATCCCATGAAGGCATCTAACTGCCATGGATGAGCTCCCTCAGGGACTTTTGCAAGTCTCTTGAAGTAACATTAAATCTTTGTAAATCTCATAGAGAAGAGTGTGTCAAGCCTGCGCCAACTGTGATTAGGGCTGAATGTTTCTACCTCTCATTGAAGTAAATGGGACCTGGGGCTATACAAGAGGTCAGCCTACCCAAGCCTCAAGGGATGAATAATCCAGGAGCCTGCCAAACTAGTGCACTCGTTGGCCAAGTGTGCTCAGACATGAAAGGCTGCCCATGCTCTGGCTGTGAGTCCAGGACCACTGTTTACCTGGTACTTAGGATGGCTCCATGGTGACTTACACATGGAGCAGGGAATAAAATCTAGCTCATCTTACACCAGCCATGGCGATAGTGCTGCTTCTTGGTGTAGTTAGTGGCAGGGAAGGAGCTGAGGCAGTAAAGACTATAAGGAAGCAACCTGCTCTCCCTGAATTATTGAGATATCTGGTGGCTCTTTTGTGGCAGAGAGTTCAGAAATGCTCAATATTTGCAATGTTAAATTTTTCTCTACTGTCGATCCTTTGATCTCTATGATTACACAGAGCCTCTACAAGCCTTTTGAATTAAGAGGCTTATATGTTTCATAATCTCATTGTCTTCAAAAATCAAACAACATCTTCTTCCCCCCAAAAGCTCAGCAAGACAACCGAGAAGTCCATGCTTACAGGCAAAAAGTACAGGAATTCAAGAAGTACAGAGACAAGACAAAATAAGGTAGAAATTCAATGATACGTAGCATACTGCACTCCCTGAGCACAACTATCATGCTAGTTCAGTATAGATGAGACACTGTCAGAGCTTTTGAAACCTCTTCATACATTTTACAGTGTGCTGCAAAACTAGCAGGCTTGGCCCCAGTTCTCTGATCATGAAGCAAAGAGAAAAGCAATAGCAGAAATGAGAGTAAATGCTGTATAACCTGCTGGAGCATTGCTGGTACAGGGCTGCATGTAACAAGTGTGTCTATTTGCTCAGGTGTGAATATAGGTATTGCCTCCCTTTGTTTACATGGATGCTTTTTTTCCCCCCTGTGTTTATACAAGCTTGTTTTCCAGGCTGGCACATCTCATCTCTGAAGCTGTGAATCCCTGAAATTCCAGACAAGCACACTGCCAGCAATCCACAGCTGTACACAGCAAGAACAAGTGAATAAACCAAGTGTGACTGGAAGGAAAGAAACGCTGCTTTGGTCTTGTGTGAACCTTCTCTTTAGTCCTGTAAAGGACACAATTTAGCAGAGCACTTCACTTCCAAACTTCCTGCTTTTACCAAAGGACCTAAAGATAAAGATGGACCTGGATGCTTTGCTGAATCAAGGCCCAAAGAACAGAGCATAACAGAGAAAATGTTGATCATTATCAAAGAAATGATGGGCTGGCATCATGCTGATAGAAGTACTTTTCCAGTACACATAAAACCAGCAGGGATTACAGGTGAGGAATGGATTTCTGCATCTTATCTATTACTCATTGAAATAAACAATGTTTCCCGCAAGTTCATTTAACTTATTCCTCCCAAACAGGCATTTTGTGTTTGAGCTGGGTAGGGAAGAAGGTGAATTAGCTCTTCTGTCTGTTCTGCAAGTTCAGGGCAGCCTGAACACATCATAAGCATGGTGAGGGAAGAAGTTTTGCACTGAGACCTTTCCTTTGCCCAACAGCCAAGAACATGTTCTCTTGCCACGGGCTGGCAGCCCAGGAGTGAGGCGACTATTGTCTATGCTGGTGACCACCACACCTTGCCATTCCCAAATTACAACAGCATTTCTGAAACTGGGAAAAACAAACAATGGTCTGGTAACATAAATGTCATCTCTGAGTTAACAATTTCCCTTGCAGGGAAAGGGAAGGGAGAGGAGAATTTGAATTTGAATGTGTCCCCCTCCACACACATGCATATATACCTCCTGCCAAAGGATGCATCTGGTTCTATAAAAATCCCAGATCCTCTTGCGTGAATGCAATCTGAAGTTATAGGTTTGCATAGGAACCAAACCCTCAGCCAGAGGGCTGTGAAATATCTGTCAGCTTGTTGGCTGGATACATAGAGAGCAAGCTATTTAGAGCTGATATTGCTACTTGGAAGACAGAGATTTGGTTATCTTTTTATTTCTGTGCACCTGTGGCCTATTTTGCTTATTTCGTGATGCTTCTACTTATTTTACCTCACCCCATTTAAGCTAAGGGCAACTTTAAAATAAGGGTTGCAGTGCCACAAGGGCAATAATGTTAGGTGAGAGTCACCAGAACCTCCCACCCTTGTCCCAGGTGATGTATTCTCTGCTTTAATTTATGCTTGAAGCAAATGACAGGCTTTGAACAAAAACTCAGCTCAAACAACATAGGTTAAGCAAATACACTTTTGGAAAAATCATAGTGCATGGCTGACCATAGCATTCTGGAAATACAGAGAGCCATGACACCCTGACTCCAGCTTTTTAAACTATACAAGGAAGAAAATAAACTATGCTTTTGGTCCCATTGCCTCTAGGTCAGCTATAGATCTCTACAAACTATCAGAGGAGATACTGCAATGCCTTTAATGCAAATATCATGAGAATCTCTAGCTGCTAGCCAGTGAACTTGAAGTTAAACCCCACTGTGATGTTCTTTTTCCCATTCCACTGAAACAAATCAGGCAGTGGTTCACTGCAGACTCCTTCTCCAAGTGTGGTCTGTGACAGCCAGCCTGAAAATGGATCTGCAAAGAGAGCTCTCCCACTCCTGAAGTGCTCCAGCAGATTAAAAACAGTGGGACAGAAAAGGAGAGGTTGCTGAGCAGTTAATGGCACTAGAATGGGGAGATTGCATGTGGTGAGGAACACTGCCATAGCTTGTGACCTTGCCTGGTGTATGTGGTGCTGATTACACCAAAGGATCAAGCAGATGTGAAGGCAAATTGAGTTTCATCTCCTCCCAGCTATCACAGGCCCTCTTGGCTAAGTGGAGGATTATGATACTTTAGAAAAATAATGTATATATTTGTATGTGGCTGCAATAATAGTGGATTTTTTTTTTCTGCAACCAAAGTAACTGTGATTGATGCAGCTAAAACAAACACTAAGGTTAATTGGAGCCAAGGGCACAGCAGTCCTTAAGTAGCATTATTGTGTGGTGCACTCGTGCTGTCCCTAATTTTCCTATTTGTTTGACTTTACAAAAACACATAGAAAAAAACCCTGAGAAGAACAGAAAAAAAAAGCTCAATTATACCTCTTACAAGGTAGTACTGAGGATAAGGAGGAGCTGAATCACCCAAGTGCTTGATGACATTATGCTTTTGTACAGCATAACGCCTCCAGGTAAGTGGAGAGCACACTGTGCAGTGGATTTGCTGCATCTGTGCTCTTCTGTCTCCTCTAGCTAGTGCATTAACAGATTGGGCATGATAACACTTCCAGGCCACGGCTATTTTATTACAGCAAAGTTCAACCTGAGTCAGAACTTGAACTCCTGAAGCACTAAAAAAAAATAAAATATATGGAACATAGGACCAGAGTCACTGTGAGAACGAGCACGTGGCAGATTTTGTCTGGTATCTCTTCTCTGAAAATGGCCAGCATGGATGCTCAGCACCTAGAGGAATGGTCAACGACCTCACCAGATAATTTGCTTTTCATGTGGTGACACAAATCTGGTAGAGACTGCTTTGAACTATGAAAATCTGAGGTAAACAACCTCAGCTTTTCAAAAAAAACCAACAACTTTTTCCAAAAAATCAGCAACTTCCCAAAAGCAGTTGTGGGGACCCAGGGGCATCCTCATGCTGCTGTTTGTATCCACACAGGTGTCCCATTCCTTTTTGGACATAGTGAAATTGAGTTTAGCAGGATTATGTTCCTGCAGTATATATTCCTGTTACATGAAAAAAAAACCCCTCCTGTCCTCTATTTATACATTTAGGGACAGGGCCACAAAGCTTAGAATTGTGGGGTGCACTGCAAAGAAGTCCTAAGAGCAGAAGGTTGAGGGAATTACAACAGAGACATGGATGAGAACTGAAAAACCACACATGTAACAAATGATGTTTGCCTCTGCTGATCCATCAGTGTTGCACAAATACACAAGACAAGCCCATACACATCAAACATTATATACTTGTCAGAACACTCCAAACAAAACCCTACGTGCCTACTACTCCTTCCCCAACAAACAATGCAGTATAAGATCTTTTGCTTTATCATACAAGTCAACAAGTCAGAAATGATTCATATTCTTATATAAAATAGATTTTTACGAGGTTTTGTTTGTTTGAATTGTCAGTATATAGATGGCTACATTAGGATGTGTGTAAGGAGAGCTTTCAGTGCAATGCAGTATCAAGGACATTAAATTCAGACTACAGGGAAAATGAAGCCCCTTGGATCCACCTGAAGTATACCCTAACTTCTAATACCTTTGCAAGATTTCAGGGCCAAATAACCCTTCAGGTGCTAAACCTACTGCCCAATTCATTCCAGGATAATGCCCAAATTATGATGTTTGGCCATCAAAAATCTGTATGTCAAGAAAAATGACAAGTGTCTCTGTATTGTGTACAAGGAACTCTGTGTGTGGACTTTGTCACACTTGCACTTTTAAAACATATTGCAAGTGTATGAGAGGAAGAAATGGAAGCGGGGGCAAGATTCCTGTATGTTACAGATACTCTTAACAGCTTATTTTTAGTCTTTTCCCAAGGCCTTCTGGTTGCCATATTTCATATATGAGAAAATTTCAAGATCCTTCCCTTGTTATCACTTATTCTAACAGCTATGTGTGTCCTGATGAGACTATTTCCTTGGACATACTCTCATTAGTGCTCTTAAACATGTATTTTGATACACCTCTTTTGGCTCAACTGCAGCACAGAACTGTGGACATACTGGAAAATAAGGACATAAACCTTTCCAGACTTTTGCAAACAGCCAGACTTCTGAAGAGAAATTATTATTGCTTTTGGACTGCTCTTTTCTTGGGAAACATGAAGCCCTGTCACTGTGTCTGGTATTGCATAGAACTTCATTGGGTGAGCAATAAGGAAAAAATTGTCAATCTAACTAATAAGCAATAGAAAAGCTGACAAGTAAAATTCAAGCTCCTGAAAAGAGTTTCTGAATATATTTCACATTTGTATTTTTCATCAAAAGAAACCAGAATGACTGACAGGATCACAATCCTTATCAATGGGCTCTAAAAAGTAACCAAGATATTAACTCTGCCCGTGGTGAATTTTTTAGTGGGAATGCAGCAAGAAAGTAGGAAACACGTAGGTACAGTCTGAGGCAATGCATTCCTTAGTCTCTACAAAGACAGTAGAACAGTGTTCATGTGTCATGAGAGCCTGTATTTCAAATGGGGATATAGTGACAGGGACATAAGACTCGGGGCAGTACATTACCACAGCGAGCAAGATCTTGCTTTTGGCCAGTATCAAACAACATTATTTTACCCTGCATTTTTCAGCTCACCAGGATGACATTACATGATCCAACAGGAACCATATGGTACAAACTCCTACACGGTTGCAAAGCGCTCAGGCTTTAAAATGAGTGGCACAAATCTTTTTGCCAATGCTTTGCATGTTGGCAAAATGCACATTTTTTTGTACAGCAATCCTGATTAGAAAGGATTACAGAGTTAGCATTGCATGCAGGAGCCTCATTCCAAGCTGTGGCTTAAGAGCAGCTTGGGGAGCAAAAGTAAGGTTAAAGGTGGATTTTAAGCCATCCATATATACTCCTAGTTCTCTATTTGTTTCTGCCAGATCATACTCCTGATCTTTTTCTTTCCTTTATTGCAATGTTTTGCCATTTTTAAGCTTCTTCTGCATCTTGTACTTCAGGTCTCGGGTGGGTTACAGGATGTAGTGAAGGGTGAAGTGTGCTGTGCACTCCTGCAAACTAGATGTCTGCTATGTGGAGACTTGTGATTATGGGAGAACTGGACTCTGTCCCAAATGATTCCTTCTAGTGCTATGTTCCCAGGAAATTCAGCAATATTTAGACTAGCCTGAAAGCTATTTTAAGTTGTGCCAGCTGCTAAACACAGCAGGTATTCAACAGGGTGATAAAGGACATTTTAGACCAAGTCCTGACTTATACTCTCTGCAGGGAGTGCAGTACAAAATCTGCTAGGAAAGCTCTGCTCAGTCTGAGAATTCATGTGCTTTGGGATAAACCCTCCAGAGCTCAGCAAAGGGAGATTTATACTAGAGGAATGTTTCAAGCTGCAAACAGGGTCTAACTATAGAAAGGGAGTAACAATAGCAGAATTATTTAAGGCCAAAGATTGCTATTTGAGACCTAGCTGACTGGAGGTTGGGCTTTCTGGTTTTTGATTTTTCATTCATTAAACCAGTAACTTCAGCCACTTCCAGTCCCTGTTAATGCAACTCAATTGCACGAATGCTTTACCAAGCCATTAAAGAAACCACCTTACAGAAACAGATGGGCAAAATTGTGCCCATATTACTGCACTGTGACTGATCACAGGCATAATGTACTGAGCATGATACAGTGCTCCTCCAGTACTCTCACTGGGACTATTGAAAGTAAAGAAAGGATGGGATGTTCAAGGGAAAACCTCTAAGCTCTGCACTTCCACAAGTGATTCAAAAGTTGGTCTTTCGAAATGACACTGGCTGGGTTTAAATCGAAGCTGCAAGAAGCAGCAGCGTGTCCAGTTAAAAGCATGCTGCCTTTTACATGCATCAAAAGGACACTGAAAATCTTGAGGAAAGAGCCGATGCCATCAGCACTTGCAACTTCTTGTGCTTGCTATCTTGGTGAACTTTAGTGTTTGCCAGAAAAATATATTTATCCTCCATGGCCAGCATGTTGCTAATGTGAGTATTGGAGAGGGTCCAGAAACACGCTCTCACTGCTCACAGAAGGCTTAGGCTGACCCAACAAGAGCAAGGGCTGCAGTCAGATGATGCAGGTATCTCTGCAGGGCTCAGGTCAAAGATCAGTCACAGCACCTCACTGGAAGTCTTTGCCCCCACAGCTAAACATGACAGAGACCTACATGGGCACAGTTCTCAGACATCCTGGTACAAAGTCTGCATAGCTTAATTTATACATCAGTGGAGACTGGCTTGGTCCAGGAGATTTTGCACTCAACTTAATATTGCACTTTTTCAATACCAACTGCTGGCAGCAGTATGGCAACTTACGGCTGGTGGCAAAACCCTTTTAAACCATTTCCACAGTGCCATTCTGTCCCATAGCCAAACACCTCCCCTGTGAATGCTCAGTGGAAAGAGAAGGTATTTTTCAGCCCCCTGCTTGCAGCCTTTGTTGTGTTTGCCCCATCTGCCTGGCAGGACAAGAGAACCCTTCTTCACAGAGGAGCCTCTTCTTCTATCAAGGGACATGACCTGGCCTTCCAATTGTCATAGCATCCCAATGGGTCACACCACAGGGTGACTCCAGGCTGGAAATGAGCCACAATGCAAGGGGATGGCTCATGCCACCAACGTCTGACTATGCTACTCTCGAGGAATTTCTTCCCCCTTCTTCATCGCTCTAGGAGAAAATCTTGCAAAACTAGACTCAGTAAAAAGGTTGTTCGGGTGTTTTTCATCATCAAGAGCGTGTTGCAGAGTCCACCTACGTTTGCATTTGTTGGGAGGGCAGAATTTCTGGTCTTGAGCAACATTTCTAGGTGGGAGGTGAACTCACTGGAGCCCCATTCGCCACCTGGGGGAGCTCCAGGCTTTGCAGCTCCAGGCTCTGCAAACGGCCACCAACCCGGGACTAAATATCCTCAGACTCGGTCCCCTTACCCTTAAAAGTAAAAGCAAAACGGTGCTTTAACGGGATATGAGCTCGGCAGATAATTTAAGGGTCGACAGAAAAGGATTGTCAGTCTTTAACCAAAAAATCCCTTTCACTGATATATATTTCACAACCCAAACGGATAATCCTTCCACTGTTTCCTAGTGGAGTAACTGTGACACTTTAAACAGTTCCTCTGCAAGCACAGAAATCAGCATGAAGTGAAATATTTATGGGAGCTTGATACAGTTTAAGGGCGTTTTGTTCTCTGCCGTAAGGCACCAGGGACAATTAACTACTTCCAGCTAAATAGTCTAAAACAAGCAGCAAGAAATAGTGGTCAAATAGTTATGGCCAGACTGTAGAATGAAGAGAGATCGACAGTGACTGCAAGGTGAATAATTTTCTGATATGAAACGTAAAATTACTATGGCATGCAAAGGCATGAAATAATGAGAAGGGAAAATCATACTCAAAATTGACATTATTAAATACTGCTCCCTACAAATCCGATCCATTACATGCAAAGCTTTTTGTTTGTTTAGATGTATATAATTATATATACATCTAAATATATTATATATATTAATAATATAATTCTGTTACACAAAGATGTAGTAGAATGCATTCCTCTTCTCTCATCTGCCAGATTCCAAACTTCTTTTTTTTATTCTGAGATTTCTATACAGAACAAAGTTAAACATACACACTAAGAAAATGCACTTAGTTTTGCCTTTGAAAGGCTCAAAAATTGTCTAATCTGGATGCCACCAGGCTGCGATTATGTTTTATATTTATATTATGTATGGTTTTATATTTATGTATGTATATTGTGTATTATGTATGTAATTTATATTTATGTATGTTTTTATATTTAAGATTTTTGGCATCTGAACATTTGACATCAGAGTTGGCTGCTTGTATCTCGTTGTCTGAATGGGGAGGAGAATTAAAACTCCTCTGAAATGGATGAGGTAATGTTTACAGATTCATAACCAGGCTGTTGCTTCTGCTGCTGTTTGCTCTTCAAGGTTGGGTTAACAATCTAACTACCATGGTGACTCTCTGGGAACCTAGAAATGCAGAGCAGCACTTCAGCAACTGCAGAGAGAAACCTAGTGTTACATTACAGGACGCTTCCTAGCATGGCAAAAATTTGGGAAGAAATCCTGCAATTCCAGAGGTGGTGTTTATTTTCAAATGGATGATTTATGATGACGATTTTCTCACACTTTGTAATGATACCTCAGGTAAACTGCCTTGCTCACAACACAGAGCTTGGCCATCATGGGAAGAAAAAATGCACTGCAGCCTCCCAGGTAGAACCTGACAGAAATCCCAAGATGCTCTGATATTTGTGGGTGCTACAAAGACAAGCTCAGAGTGGCTTTCCAAGTGATAAATGTTGTCCCGTGAGCCCAGGATGAATATATACATCAGCACTTAATCTTTCAACTGCCATTTTTCACAGTTCACCCAACTTTTCAGTTATTTGCATTAGAACAGCATCTTAAAGGTGTGGGTTTAAGGTGCATTCTAATTGTGATCTTCCTCAAGATCACTGCGTGTAAAGATTAGATCTTCCTTAAACCTCTGAATGATAAGCAAGCGGCTACACACGTAAGTGCTCGAGGCTGCACGTGTCTTTAAAAATATATCTGTGCGTAAGTATTTGCAAGATTGGCCTCATCTGGTCTAACCTGCAAGCACCAGAGAGAATCTTCATTTTAGCTTAAATTAACTTTTTTTTGCACACCTACCTGTCTTTTGTCCCTGATAGCTTTGTCTTACTATTACAAAAAGAAGCAGCGACTTTAATTGCAATTCAGTGTGAAAAATTTCCCAAACTCCAAAGATGAAAGTAGTTTTTTGAGCTGGCATTCTTTAATTAGAATATTCACACTGATGAATATCTAGTCACACCAACAGAAGCTCCATTATGAAAGGATGCACAGATTCAATCTGTTTCTTTCTCTGAATTTCTCTGACTTGGTTGTATTTTCCCCATTCATAATTATTTTTTTGTTTGCTCCTCACATTTCTCCTTGTGTGGATTTTTTCCTCTTATTCTGTTATTCCACTTGAAAACACCAGGATTAGCATGCAGATGATTTTTGATCACAGAATTTTTTGTTTTAATCATTCCCATTTTCCACAGTCTATTCGGGTAGCTGGAGATTCTTTAGATTTTTGTTTGTTTGTTTTCAACCTTGTCTTGATTTTGTTGGGTTTTGGAGGTTTTTGGGGTTTTGTTGTTGTTGTTGGCTTTTTTTTTTTTTAAATGATAAATGCATCACTCTAGTCCTCTGAGTGTAAACACCTTCTGTTTGCTATTGTTTTCTTAAAATAGCATTTCAGAAAATTAACTATTTATTCTAGTTAAGTAGACCATGGGCTATGCTAACTAAGCCAATAATCTAGTATTTTCCATGTCTCTAGTGTTCTGCCAACCATGCTCTTAGCTCAAAGAGATACTGTTTGAGGATGGTTAAAAAAAAAAAGGTAAGTTTTCAGCGTATCTGTTATCAGATGTAAAATTCTGCTGTAATACCTTTAAAAATTGCTTTTAGAACTTGCCTAACTTACAGGATTTACTGAATATAGGGAAAGTGGGTGAGAAAAGCAGTCATCCTCCTTGGCCATAAGAAAGGTCCAATTTTTTCCTTCTTATTTATTTAAAAAGAGTAATTACCTCTTTATATGAGCACTGATTGGAATTTTGGCTATCTTGTTATCTGTAGACTAAACTCCCATTCCCAAAGCTCCCATGGAGAGGGAATCTCAGCTATTACCATCCCTTACATAGAAAAGCAAAATTGCTTTCAATGTGTGCTGAGCAAGACCAGAGATGCCATGAACTGCACTTGTTTGGGAGCTTGGCCAAACACACAGAAGGTCCTGCTTGTTTCCAAAGTTCCTTCAATGCCTAAAACTTTGGTGGTTAATTGTTCCCTCTCATCCAGAATGACTTTGTTGTGTGGGCAATGGTCTTTGCATCACCATGTCCAGGCACCCCTGAGGAACAGGTCTGGGGCAGCTCCATGGATGCTGGAGGGAGATCAGTCCAGCAGGCAGAAAGCACAACCCACCCAATTTAATTGCCTCTTAGAGAGCATCTGCCACTACTTCTTCCATGCAGCAGGCTTAATTCTTGAGAAGGGTTATTGGCTGGGGTTTAAAAACCAAGAAAACATTGAAATGCTAATTATTTCTACAAATGTGTAAATGCAAAAACCCATGGATGATGCTTTTTCCTTTTATTTCTTGCTAGACACCTCATAAAAACTGGGATTTTTTTTGGAATAAGTTTTCAAAACAAGCTGCTTTTCCCTGCAATCCTATTTCTTTTTGCTCAAGTAATTTATTTTTTGTGACATCACATACTTCAAGGAGAAAACACAAGATGACTCTGCTACAGCAGTACAAGCAGAGCAGCAGAGAGAGGATTTTTTTTTTCCTCTCTTGCTTTGCAGTATGTAGCAGAAAATGCTTTAGGGGGTTAGTCAGCTTGCTTTAAACCTGTGGTGGTTAAAAGGAGTCTTCCCAACCCTTCTCCTGTGTCCTATCACAGACAAAGGCAGAAGTTCCTGTAGCCCTGCAGCCTCTTTGCACTGATACAGCTGAAGCAAAGGCAAAATAGGCAAGATATAAACCTCTCCCGAAAAAAAAGAGTAGGTGTTTGTGCAGAAGTCTAGCTGAGTGCTTGCTCCAGAAAGCTGCGAGAGAAGTTTGCTGGTAGTGTCAAATTATTGCAATTAAATTAACTGTATTGCCAACTCCAACCCTCCAAATAAATCAGAAGTTGGACTAACTTCAAAATAACTTGAGAGTGATCTTTTATATTTTTTCCCATTGATAGACTTTATGTTTTCAAGGCTTTCTTTATATGCAAGGGCTAGGAATTTAACTTTTTAGTGATAATTAAAATCTCTGTATAATAACATCTTTACCTCAGAGTTTAAGGAAAATGCGTGCTAAGAGTGGGCAACAAGGTATTACATATGCAGTGGATTTTGGGATAAAATAAAAATCACCAAAACCCCTAAAATATAAGGGCCTAATTCATTGCTACTAGTCACATAAGACGAGAATAATTTCACTAAAGTCTACAGGTAAAATCTCAGCCTTCCAAAAACTCATTGAAAATGTTGCCAGGATCTCCAGTGGAGAGGGAAGACCAATAATCCAATTAAATAAGAGTGAATGTAGGTCCTGTCATTTGACCAGATGATTCTATTTTCTGTCATTTAGACTAGATTTCATTTGGTCTAGCTTTGCTTTCCCTCTGAAGAATTCTGATTTGCCTGTCTGAGAACTGACACTTAAGGCCAAGCTTTAGATCTGACTTAGACTTCAGTGGAAGAAAAAGGGATGAACAGCTATATGTAGATGCACATTTATTCATGTGAGGGCAAAATGTGCTCTATTTATGAATGCATGCCATAGAGTCTTTTTGCATGTGTACATCCTTTCTCCTCTTTGGTGATGGCTTTTAAAGAATGCATAGTCCAAAAGCTCCAAAGAATCCTCCTATTAGCAGTTGCAGAGGCCCCTTCTTCAGCTGCTGAAGGCAATGACAGTTCCTTAAATTTACTGGAATTACACATGGATTTACTCCAATTAAGGACTTGGCCCAGATTTTCTTTTTCTTGTTTTAATGCATTAGCAGATGGCAAATAGGCACTGAACACAGACAAACTACTGGTTTTTGAGGGCAATGGCTGCTTGTAATGCTAATTTGGGGTTTTATGTTTATGTAAGCTAACCTGAAGGGACACATTTCAGAGCTGGGTTGAAGCAGCAGAAAAACTCAAGCCACTAAGTGCAGAGCTGGGTACCAGTAACCCATTTAAAGCTAGGGTGTGTTGATGCAGGGCTGGGTGTTTGCTCATTCCAAAGAGATTTTAGAAAATATGGCAGGAGCAGATGTTAAGAGATAAAAACTTCATGCATTTGCCTCATTCAGTCACATCAAGATGAGGCCACGTGCACCATGTGGACCTCAGTCCAGTTACAAACACATTCATAGCATGAAGGTATTTGGCTTCATGGCTTGGATTTAGGCCAGCTGAAACTCCACTGCAAGCTGATAGCCAAATGTTCTCCTGGAAAAGATGTCCACAGGAGAAAGTTTTAATGCATTGGTGTGTAGTGGAGCTCAATTAGTAACGAGCATCCAAAAGTAGAGGTTGAGAGATGCGCACAAAGCAGGTGTTGACAGATTTGTTTTCATCTAGCTGTTCTTTGGACACACACACCATGTCTGTAAGCGTGGCATGCTGTTGCAGATTCATGTGGAGCAAAGCCAACATTTCCCACAAAACTCTGTCATCCTTACTACAGAAAGCTACCCAAGATACCAATAAAATACCTCTTGACCCAGGCTGAACAGCTTATACGTAACCAGGCACTAGTTAATGCCTAGTTCAGTCTGTGTAGGCACAGAATAGGAGTAAAATGAAAAACAAAGCAAAGCAGAGGACATTGTCCTGGCAGCAATCCTACCCACAAATACAGAGGAAAGATGTGACACCGAGGGTAGAATTGATCCTGAAGATCACTGAAGGCACATGTTAGGGTCTCCACTGACCTCCTCCCAGCAAATGTTGTGTACCTCACTTTGTATTTCCTAGTTCTATCTCTTACTTTCATCAAAGAATTGTGATGTCCTTATGCCAGGCCTGATACCATGTTGTTCTTCCACATAAGACATTCTTGGGTGTTATGGTCAGACCTGCCTTTTTTTTTCCATTTCTGATTCATTTAAGGGAACCAAGAAGCCATTGTTGTAAGTGAAAATTGCACTGACTTCACCTGAAAATTCTGTACACGGCAGACTTGGAAATCATTCCAGTGGTTACAGAATGAACCATAATATAGCAGGCTTTCAGCTATGTTCTTTAATAAGTCTGCTTTAATTGGACAAGACATAGCTGACATGTTTAACTTCTATATCTATTACAGGATAGAACTCACTTAACCACTCTAATATGTGAAGTTAGCTGCATTTTGGGCAAATAATCCTGCAGCCAGGACTGATTTCTCTGGACATATTTGCCAGCTGGGACTCTATTAGGTTAGAGCACTGCTCCATGCAATTAGGACCTGTGGACACTAATGTCATACAAATTACTAATACGTTGTTGTAGAAGAGTTTGGTTAAACAATACATCACATGGATTAAGTATGAACTGTTTGCTTGCAATGTTGTTGGCTACATAGCTGAGGACTTAACAGGAGAGTGAGGAGGCAGTGGGAGAACTGACTGCTCTCAGTTTCTGGGCATGTCCACTGTTGATAATTTATTCATGCGTTTCCTTTTGCTTGCTCCTGTTTTTCAGCTCATGTTTATCATTACAGCTGCCCCAGAAATCAATGGAATAATATTTGTTCTCTTTTTGGCTGAGAATCTGACTAGATAAAGTTTCAGTCAGAACTGAAGGATAAGACAGAAACCTTGAGTGTTGCTACTCCTGAATCTAAGGGCCTGATTCCTCACAGGTACTGCTCAGTCCCTGATTCAGCACAAGCTTTTGAGAATTTGCTTAAATCCTATAGACAGTAATGGCCTACAAGCATATGCCAAACATAAGTGCCACCAGAAAATATTCCTATTGCGGTTCTCAGAGTCCTTCTAACAGCAGATCTTTGAAATGAGAATGCAGTCCCAAAACTAAAATTCAGTTTAGCACCCCCTGAAAAGCCAGGAAAATGGGAAATCTTCTCTGAATGTGTTAATGCTTGGTTTTGCTTTCAAGAACCAGCAGTTTTCAGATTACAGCTCTGATATTTTAAAACTTAAAACACTCAAATCCAAGACAAAAACTAAGCTATTAATTAAAAGAAAAGCCATGGAGATGTTGAGAGTTCAAATAAAGCAATGAAGACACTACAATATCAGCATTCCTTCTCAGCCTTTCATCATCTTACTGACTAGAGAAGCTCAAGAAGACAAAAATAATAATGTCTCTCTTGCTGTGAGCCAGTGGAGCTCATAGCCCTTAGCTGACAATCTTTTCTCTTAGCTCTACGGGCTATGACCACCACATCCAGCCCTTGATGAAACGAGTGTTAAATCCACCGAGGAGCATCAGAAATGGAAATAGAAAATATGCCATACAATTCTCTGAAGCAGCTGAACTTGGAGAAGACAAAGTCATGGGGGGGGACACCATTAGGTCAGTTTGCAAACAGATAAAAGAGCAGATCATTGTTATTATTTTCATTTTGAACATTAAAAAAAAAAAAAAAAATCACAAATAGCAAAAGCCATCATTTTTCAGGATCAAGCCCATTGCACAAGGAAAGAGGCCAGTTCTCCCTCTGACATGTGTCCTCAAAGGTCAGTACAGCAAACTGGTGCCTACAATGTTCATATAAGCAATGTTTTGGAGGCAACCATAATAATAACAAAAGTAATAAATAACAAAAATATAAACCTGGATATGGTTTCTCTTAGATGCAAATCCATATTTAAATATAAAAATGACAGGCTGCTGCTAATCCTTCTTAGGAAGTCATAAATTGTTAATCAGACCTCAGGCAGTGTTGTTTAATACCAACTTTAATAAAATAGCTGCCTGAAGCAGAAAGACAGTTGGGATCCTGACTCTCAAACTTTGGTAGCCTCATCCACATTTTTGTAGCCTGAGGCTCTTACACTACCATTGATACCAACTCCTTTGAAATATGCTCATTTTTTAAGGCTACTAAATTATTAAACACCTTATTAGTAGAAAGATTAGATGGAAGAAAAGTCATCTCTGTATGATGGAAAATGGATTGGAAGAGAAAGGAAAAGTTGAAGGAATATTTACATGAAAGATACAGCTCTGTTGTTGACAAACAGAGGTAACCCATTATCCATAATTCATTTAAGAAATGAACCCATCAAATGACATCACAATGCATGACAAATTGCAACTGTTGAGCTATCCTACAATAAATTACATGGAATCATTCCTGTCAAGTGTAAAACTTGAGACTCAAAAAGCAATGTTGCTACAAGGTTATTTTCCTGTTGCTCCATAGAAGTTGTCTGTCATACACAATGTTTCACATTTCCATCATATACTTTGATGGAAGCAGGAAAATTTCCCTTGTACAGGGAAGTCTGACAAATTAAAACTGCTTTGAGAATTGCAAGACAAGGGGAAAGGAAGAAAAAGGAGGAACATTTCTTTCTTCTTATTCCTTAATAGTACATGTGAGTCAGGTGAAAAATGAAGCAGCAGTGATTTCCTCAAGTGCAATGCCTTTCCACTGTATGTCCAGAGCAGCTTGTTAGCATGCTAATTGTTTAGTTTAATATGCAATACAGAGCATACTTACTACTTTGAAGTGCTTATTCATTATATCATGGATGTTAGTGTATATTTCTTAATTACACAACAGGACAGTTTTTCCCCCCTTCAACCTACACTTTCTGTTGCTCTGATTGGTTTCTCTAAGTAGCCAGGATAATCATTTTGCCACACAGAAGTAGATAAGGAAAAAAAAAAAAAAAAAAGAAAAAAATTTAAAAAGTTGGTTTAATTTAATAACAAATTGGGAGCTACCCTTTGTTAAATTAACACTGCAAGCCTCATCTCAATTCAAAGCAAGGTTCCTTGTTCGTTACTGCTTAATTAATCAGTCCTGTTTCCATCTAAATGAAAAGTTTTCTCTCTCCCCTATCATCTCTAATATCTCATTTCAGGCAGCACATCAAGTTAATCTTGCTTACATCAGCAACTTATTTCTCGCTTAGCTCAGTTATTTACAATAATTCATCCCATCCCAGCTTGCAGCTGACTCCTGCTTGGTCTCTCTGCTCTTTTCAGACAGCAAGTGCAGAGTGAGTTCATTGAGCCCTATGACACACTGAGGACAAAGACCTCCTTCCAACACACTGATGTCTACTGAACTTCTGGCTCCCTGGCATGTCTTGTCTTCCCAGAGGCAACATGATGCTGAGGGATGTGGGTTAGTGGTGGACTTGGTAGTGTTAGGTTAACAGCTGGACTCGATGATCTTAAAGGTCTTTGCCAACCTGAATGATTCTATGATTCCAAGATGCACAGAGCTGGGTAAAGGATTGTTATCTTATAAAAGAGATGAGCATGAAACAGTCTAGTGGAAGAACAGAAGTATTTAAGGGAAGGAGAACATAGAAAGCTGGGTGCTGCCTGAAAACACGTCCTCATTACCCTTTATACAGCACACACCATGAATAACACTGGATAACCACGTGTCCTACACTACCAACAGTACTGTATATAAAAATATAAAACCTTTCACTGTGTCACCTTTGAAGGAAGGGAAGAATGAGACTCGAAGTACCAGCTGGGTGAGTACCTCCTCCTTGTGCTCACCCCACCATTTCCAGAGCTGGAAACTGGTGCTGCTGCCATAAGCTGGTACTTCAATACTGCAGGAGCCAAGCACACTAAGTTAGGGACTTAAAGACCTCTGGTGTTTCAGACTACCCCAACCTGGCCCGAGTCAAACAATTCCTGAAGCTGGGGTTGCTGGTAGCCATCTAGGCTATGAGCTCACTGTTGCTAAGTTCAGCCTCCAGAAGCACATTTCCCAGTTGTCTACTGGGGCTGGGATGCCTGACCATACCAGGATGCCTGTTGCTGACATCTCCAGCCACCCACTCTGCCCCGACCTGGCACCACCACTGCCCCAGCAGCTCCATCCCGCAGTGACCCACAGCCTCTGAGACGTAACAGATACTTGCTCAGGTCAGAGCTTGAAACTAAATCTGCATCTGAGATGTCTGCATCACACGAAGGCTGGTTTTAATGCCAGTTTGACCAAGCATAAACACCTCTGTAATAAACACAAAATACACTTAACATCAAATGAGCCATTCCAAGAGAACAAAACCTGCTTTTTCCTGAGTAATGCCAGTATTTATTTTTGTTCATCCAGGATTCAGAATGATATTGCAATAGTACACAAGGATGTGCGGTGTATTTGAACCTCCTAGATTTGCAGCAACCAGCTCCTGACCTCACATTTACCAGCCTGGTTGAAATTACAACCTGTTGCTAAGGAAAACTGTCATACCTGAAAGTAACTGTGATATCAAGTAGCTTTGAGATATCTGACAACTGAATTATGGTAGTTTAATGAGGAGTTGGTTCAGAAATCCTGCAAAAGACACCATAAGTAGTATAATACATTTCATTTAATAACAATATAAATTCTGTGCTGAGGAAAGAGGGAGCCTGGTTTTGTGGTTTTGGGTTTGTGTTTGGAAGAGGAAGATAAATCCTTTCTCTGAACCAGAATGCACACTTCTGTTTCTGATGGGAAATAGTGCTCTGAAAAGCACTGAATTTCATCATTGCATAGACTGTCTGCAGAACTGTGCTGATGGCTGTAAATATTAATAAATGAGATACACTGGGACATCTTTTTTCCTCGGGTGCTTATGCACTGCTTCCTCTTAAGTGCAGATGACCTGAAGACACAGGCACCAGAAGGAAGAATCTGAGCTAAGAACTGGGTTTAGAGATGTAACGCACAGGGACACTTGCACAGAGGAAAGATGCTCCAGCAGATCCAGTCAGCAAGTGACAATCTCAGTCCTATCCCCTGCATCCTCTCTGCAACTGCCCCCAGCTGCTGATGGGAGCAGAATGCCAGCACAGAATCCATCTCCTTGCTGTACAAATGAGCCAGGGCTATATTGCTAAAGGGGCTTCAAATGGAAAATGATGATCATTCCTTACACAGGTTTTTTTTTCCATCCCCACTTTTCCTAGTCTACAGTTTAGGGAGACAAAATGTACAAGTTTTTGGAGGTCACCATGGAATAATTGAGAAGTTGTAAACACTTCAATCCAAGATCCTGACATCTTGATCCAGGAAGGCACTGGATGAGTCTTGTGGAGTTCAGTGCAGTTTATTGGTATGTTTAAAAGTAAACTGCTCTGGGACCAGGTACGATAAAGCAGAGAGAGCTAAGAACACTGCTTTGTTTATAGCAGAAATAACTTGGTAATTATCGGCAGCGAGAAGGGAAATACCATAGTAGGGCATTCATATTATTTAGACTTAAGTGGCATTTATATGAAATACAGAGTTTTATAAAACCCGTTGGTGTAGCATGAATTGCTTAAAGGGATGTGGCTGGTGGACTTAAAAGTTGGTTCTGCATCTTTTTCCCTTTCAGCATTGACAGCTAAATTGAGCACCAATTTCACCAAAGGCATTTGCTCCCTGAAAGGGATTCTATCTCTCCTGTATTCCTGCTCTGTGATCTGCCAGAGCACTCTTTGCACTGTTAAAATGAGGAAATAAGCTCCTGAATCCTTGTAGTGGTTGATCAGCTTGCGAGGCCAGCTCCAAAAGCATTAGGGCATGGTAGGTGGCATGCTGCTCAGAACCTGGTGTGATATGGATCTCACTCTGCCATATAACTTGTAAATTTAATGTGTCTTTTTAATGTATCTTTTTCTACTTCTGCCTCTATTTATTGATACCAGGATCGCTACCTATGCCAGGGATATTGTGTGTACGCCATGTCCTTATCAAGTAGGTTCCCTTTGACTCAGCTTCATATCTATGCACTAGGAATACTACTCCTTAGATGTTTACAAAGCAGGGGTGCTTTGAAATGAATTCATACAGTCATGGACACGAACAAGACAGAGTGTGATGTGACCTCTGGCTGCCCCAAACCCCAGGCAGCAGCATGCAGAAAAGGCAGCCTTTTATCAGACTTTTTTGTCCTCTTCTCTCCCACAGGCATAAATAGGTAGGAATGGACAAGGCAGGGAACGGTAAAGAAGCTGTGGCCAGTCCAACTGGGCCAATGCAGAGAGAAAGGTCATTGCTACCTTACCTGGGGACAGCTCAGACTGCTTTCTCTTAGGAATAAGATATTCAGTCTTGTACCAGACTGCTCTGGAGCTACCCAGCCTCTCCCCTTTCCCTCCATGCAGAACACAGCTGAACAAACAAGCAAAAAACATCCAGAAAAATCCTTTGGGGAGAGAGTGTCAAAGCAGATGCAAGGAGTCCTTGAGAAAAATAACTGGCTTTCTTTTAGATGAGAAAAGAGACCCAAATCTCGTTTTTTTCCTCCATCCATTCTTTGATCAGCTCCAACAACTCAAATGAGCAGCAGAGTGGCAGGAGGGTTGGCTGCAAACTGTACTTGCTCTAAGATCCTGGTTCAGCATCCCTGCTGTGCTACAGCCTCCTCTTGTGACCTTGGACAAGTCACTCACCTCTGCTGTGATTTGCTTCCCCCCTGCTATAAGACAAGGCCAATTATACAGGCTAGTCTTGCAGGGGGGCCATGGATTTTTTTAGACGTTGTGGAACACCTGAACAGCTTTCGAGTGAAGGCCCCGTGTCGATCAACTATGTCTTGTCCTTTCCTTGAAGCAAGGCTTAAAAATGTTCACAGAGCACCTCACAATGATAGTAGTGGGTTTTTTTGGCAGGATGCTATAACCTATTCCATCTTCTTTTTGTTAATGGAAATGCTTTTGTCAAATAGTTGTTGTCAGACTAATGACACCCTAAAGTTACAAATGACCAGGCAACTCAAAAAGAATCAATTCAGTGAAGATACAGATTTAATCTGAATGCTTAGGGCAAAACTAGAAGCAACTGTGCTTTTAGTTATTTTTGTTAATGTACTGGAACCAGGAGGGATGAAGGAGGGGAACGCATGGATATCTTTCTAAGCAAGAGGGTTTTCCCTCAGATCAGAGCATCAGTACAGAGGTCGGCCTCTGTGCTGCATGACATCAGCACCCCAGCTGGGACCTGCCATGGGGCAGGCACACACAGTTCTCCTACCACCTCACACACAGTAAAGATCTGCATCTCCATGACCTCTGAGAATGTAAAGCAGAGTTACTGTCAGAAGCATTGAGTTTGATCTTACCTTTCATACCACAGCAGAGCTACACACTGATGATAGTGTTGATTAAGCAGCCTTTGTGCTTACAGAAGCTACTGACAACTGAAATGGGAGTAGGTGGTTGTGCCTCACACCCAGACAAGCACACACCTGCAGTACCTGGGGACACTCGCCTAGTGGTTAATTTCTGTGCTAATTTTCAATTCCTGCTGACCCTCCTCCTAGGTCTTGCTGCTCTGGCTCTGTGATGAGATGCAGAAGTGGGAATGCTGGAAAGAAACACTACCTATTATCTCGCAGGCAGCTGTAAACATTACAGCAAGATAATGGAATTAGTTCAGCTGAGAGGAATTAAGGTACCTAGATAGTGCAGGACCAATCTCATTCATAAAGTGTTCTCTTCTGTGCATTGCAGTGTCTCTAGGAAAGAGCTGAGGGGTCACGATGGATATTTCTGTTGCAAATCAAATCTAACAGTCATATTCTGGCTAGAACTAAGCACTTTCTGACTACACAAATACATACGTGTAGCCTGACAAGACAAGCTAATTAATCCCTAAAATATTTGCCCACAATGCCAGAATAAAGCCATTATTGAACAGGTTACTTTAAACACAGCACGGCTGGCACTGTTCCTGAGTGGGACCAGATGGAAACGTATATGCTGCTTTTGTCTGTGTGCTTGGCTACCAGGAGAGTATGGAAAGGGTGTTTGTGACTGTGAAGAAAGATAATGCAGCATTAGTATAATCTTGCATGTTTCAGCACAGTGTTACCAAGTGCTCTGGCACCATCACAGTTCAAGCAATCACTTCTTCACTCAAAACTGCTTTTTGGAGGTCCAACACTAACTCATAAAGGACACCATGCCAAATGTGCCCCTTCCATCCTGGCAGGGCTCACAGGCTCCCCTTACAAGAAGGACAAAGTTTCCCTTCCCCATCAGCATTGCTCCTCACTCTGCTCAGGGGGTTGCAGCTGCAGTTGCCTCCGCCTTTCCCCCTTCCCAGGAAAACCTGCCTTTTCTGGCTTGTTTTGAAAGAGGAAAATACTTGACAAGAGGGCAGCTCCACCAGACTGGATGTACCAACCAGTAACATCCATTCACACCACTCTAAACAGTCCTGAACGATACTTATCCTACTTTCTTCAAGGAATGTTCCTCTGAAAAAAAAAAAAAACCAACAAAACAAACCCCCACAAGACAAACAAAAGCATAAATACAAATATTCACAGTATTTGTTTGAGTCTTTCAGTGCCAAGTGCACAACCAGGAAAATAAATATAGTCGAAGACAATGTTGGCAACCAGCCACACCTGGAGTAAGCACAGGAGATGGTCACAGCTGCAAGGAGAGATAATACTCTAGGAGGGAAGCCACTGATGGGTGGTGGGGATTAGGTCAAACAGCAGTGCCCTAGAGAAGCTAAGGAACATGAGGCTGGATGGACTCCCAACAGATATTGGCCAGTCATTGGGAAAGGATGAGAGAGAAGCTCTTGGGCTGAGATTTACAGCAAGAAAAAAACCAAACGGATGTGAAGTGTCCAAACTCAAACTGTAAAAATGCTTTTATCCAGCACATTCTCCACCTAGTTCCACTGCAGCATCCCTCACAATCCAATCCAAAGAGGATGACTTTTTCTGCTCATGTTTTGCATTAAATATGCATTCTTCAAGGGTGTTTTTAAAATACATACAGGGACTAATAATCTGCCCTGTACCTTTCGTTAGGCAATAAAGATAGAGAACAGCTGGGTCTAATCACACCAAACATGCCCTCTGTGTCTCCTCTCCCCATCCCGAATGAAACGAGGCAAGATGTCCTAACACCTCTGTCCTCACAGAGCCCAGGTTCTCCAGATCCCTTGGAAAGGGCTGCCATGACTAAGCAAGCAGCATTAGCAAACCAGATGCTACTGCATTTTCATCTCAACCAGAACATATTTAAACTTGAGAACCATGTTTATACTACAGGTTGAATCCTGCACAGAGTTAGTAGAAGAGCTTGGGTTCAGTGGTCATGGGCAGGACTTGAGACACTTCAAAGATTTATGGTGAAAAGGTCCTGAATTTGGCCCCACACAGCAATCAGGATAATCACAGCTACATTTACCAGCCCTGTTTCTGAGAGCTGTGAAACCAAGTAACTATTTAGAAAAGAAAGGAAAAAGCAGCAAACTCCAAATGACACAAAGCCTTTGAAGAAATTGGAACAGTTACTGTAGCTAATTAGGTCTTTAAGGGGTTAATGAAGAAGTCTCTTTAACACCCAGCTTCCAAGGCAGGCCCCTCCATGGCATTTCCCGCATGCTTATGATAATCAAAAGATACTGAAAACCAATTCTACTTTATTCTGGTGTAATTGCAGCAGAGCCACTAGAGGAATTGCAACCATTATGCAAGATGAGGCACCACCACAGTGGGGCCTGCTGTTTCCAATGGATTCTACCCACTCATTTCTATAGATCTCAGCTACCTTTCATTTTAGTAATTAGCCACCATTTCCAAGGAAATCCATAAACAATTTCCTGCCCATCTTGAGCCATAATGTCACAAGATTGCACCAGCAAGTGATAACGGTGTAAAAGTAGTCAAAAGAGCAGACAGCACACTGAAAAGTTCAGTTCAGCACCAGAGACCACCAGTTAATTTAACACCAGACACTTGTCAATGCCCTCTACATCTGCTTGACCTCAGCTGGTGAGGGCACAGGCACATTCATAACTTCTATCAAGTCTGCATTAGTTGTGAGATCTTCAGCAGAAAGGAAAAAGAAACCCCACAACATTTTTTAATGTGTGTGTTTTGCTTTCAAGGAAGTCTCTCAACTAAATATTATTGAAACAGCAGATGGCAAAATGCAAACTTTATGAAAGGAAAGGATGCCTTAAGTGGCAGGTTCCTGTCTGCATAGGAGAGCTCTGCAAGGGAAGAGTCTGAAGTTAAGATGTGTATTTCTATCTGAACAACCTGGGTAGAAAATTATGACCATGCCTATAAATGTAATCTTTGGAGTGCTGGCATGAAGATATGCGAGAGCTGGGAACTGGTGTGAAAACTAAAATACCTAGAAGGACTAATAAGTCCCTATGGGGACCTCAGTTCCTTAAATGGCTGCAAAGGATAATTGCAGAGAACTACAACAGGAATGAATCAATGCCATTTTCCCTGGAAAAAAAAATAAAATAAAAAAATGCTGCCTCTGATTACGTTATTCTGAAAAGATTGACTGCTTTCCCCCTCCCTCCCCAGCTCCAAAGTCAACTGCAAGCTACTAGAAATATGTCCAGAAAGATTATGGTGCAGCTGAAAGCTAGAAGCATATGAGATTATGTATTTATTTGTGCTGTGTCAGATAACATCTGAGAGGAGAGGAGAAAGGGATTCACCCCTGCAGACTTTTATTAGCATGTCTGGGCTATTTAAAGGAGCTATTTAATTGTGTCATTGCTGCCAGGCCTTTAAAACTGTATATATCCATGATAAAGGAATCTACCTGATCTTGATCACAAGCCTTCAAGCTCTACCCAACTCTCTTGTGGCATGCAAACTTATTGCCTTTAAACGGGAATTAGAAAAAAAAAAAAGAAAGGAATAGGGATGTGCCATTACCCATAGCATTATATTGCTCAGAAACAGATGTTAATCAATTTTATGGAATGCTTTAAGTAATATGCAAGCACTTCTGCACAGAACTGACTGCATATAATAGAGATTTCAGCCCAGCAAATACATGAGACAAGCCTTTATCTTGACTGGGAGAGTTATGTCTGTTTTGATTAAAACCAAATAGGTCTGCACATTCAGGCAATTTTACTCTGTTGGAATTATGTTATTTCCAGGGTGTTATTCCATATAGTCCTATGACAAAAGGGAATGGAAATAACCTTGCTCTTGACTCTAGTGTTCTCCTTGCACATAGCTCATGAGGTCCACATGCAGGATCTATGTACTGTCCTCACAGATTCCAGAGCTGACAGGAACAACTGTACTCTCTATTCCAGATGGGCTAGAAGGGCAGTAAATTTGGAGAAAGGACTGACCTTATACTCTAAGTAGTTTTTGCTACATAATCTTCCATGCTGTAGTAGCAGAACTTTAAAATAACACACCACACACAAGTACAAAGAGAAAGGTGCTCCATCTCCTCAAATTGTAAAAAAGTAGCAGCTGTGCCATCGTGCTGGGAGCAATTTCGGTCATTAAACTTCTTGATCCTTGAATGTCATCAGGAGTTACTTAGGTGACCATCCACTTGCACTCACAGAGTACTGCATTTAACTCTCCGTAAAATATGGATTTTATTGCAGCAGTGGCAAGACTTCTTCCCACAGCCACTGACCTCTGCTGATATTGCTCATCTTTTGACTCAACCTTTTGCAGAATACATATATATAGTATACATACTGTGTATTGGTTTCTCTGTGTGCATGTAGATGTTATATACATGTTAGTATATAAATACTCCAATCTAGCTGACATACAAAGTATGTTATCAGCTCCTTAGAAACATTTACAACGTAACCAAATCCAGCACTTTCTTTCTGCAATTCTCCAACTTCTCTCCTGTAAAATGCCTGTATGCCTACCCCTTTTCTTCCATCACCTCCATCACTCCTCAACCTGTTCTTTTACCAAATGAAATACTCCACATTTGTCAATTCCTGTAGCGTCCCCAGACCTGCCCCCTCTGCCCCCTTCTTTGCACTGAGGGAGCACCTCATTTCATCTGTGCTCCACATCCAGCTCTGCACTTTGCCTTGGATGCTGCTCATCATCCGAAGGGTTCTGCCCTCTTTCCATTTCACAGCAATCAGGTGAAGAAACGGAGACTTTCTTTTTTAATTATTACTTTCTAGTTGTTCATCACGCTTCTTCTTTTGCCGTTGCTACCATTATTATCACCGTCAGCATTATCATTCCCTTCCAAACACATACGACCTTCCCTTCACTCTCATCACCTCCCCTCGGCCGAAGTGTCTCGCTGGCGATAGCAATTCCCAGGAAAACGCCGCATCCTTCGCCTGCCTCCCCGCACCAGACGCCGCGGAACCCCGGGGAGCGCAGAGACCCCGCAACACAGCCGCCAACTTTGCGAGCTAAGTGCTTTCACATCCCCCCCCCGC
>VYZX01008733.1:41850-59830 GCA_013401335.1 Brachypteracias leptosomus
CCCTCCCCCCCTCCTTAATTCCAATTCCAATTCCAAATAAGCACGAAAAAACGAAAGGGTAAAAAAAAAGAAGAAGGAAGCAGCTGGCTGGTGACAGCTGAAACTTGCTCCCGAAGTGGCGCCGACCGCATCTCTTACCGCACATGCAGGGCCCCGGAGCCGAGCCTCGCCCGGGTCGGCGGCAGCGCGGCCGCTCAGCCCGCCCGCCTCGCACTGGGGCTGCCGCTCGGCCAGCAGCACTTTTTAACTCCAGCGTGCGGGCAGCCCGAGCCGAGGGGACTCTCTATCTGATTGGTTTCCATTCACTGCTCCTGATTAATAAAAAATAATAAAAAAAAAAATGGAAGGGGGCAGGGAGGGAGGATAGAGGGGGAGCCAAACTCCTCCCTCCCTGCTCGGCTCCCTAGCAGGCGCACACTCACTCACACTGACACTCACACAGTCCCGGCGCTGCGGATGAGGAGCCGCCGGAACCGCCGCAGCGGGGCCGGGAGGCGCGGAGCGGGTGCGGAGCGGTGCGGTGCGGCGCGAATTGCAAGTGAATGCGGTGGGAGGGCAGAAGGGGAGGGCTGTGCTACCGAGCCCCCCCCTTCCCCCTGGGAGCCGCTTCGTGCTGGAGGTGGAGAACAGCCAGCTTCTTCCTGATGATGCGGTAGTGATAGTAAAAGCAGAATAAAACCGAAGGAGGGAGGGAGGGATGAACGGGAGGGAGGGGGATGCTCTCCTGGGGTGAACTGGGTATTTGTGCTGTGCGGCGTCGCATCCCCGCAGCCCTTTTTAAAACCTTCTCTTGATCCCGGGGATGCCCAGCTGGTCTTTTCCCACACTTTCCGGGAACTTTCTGGACTTGATGAATCAAGAATTTAGGTGAATTATTAATGGCAAGGACACTCTGTGGGTGTGCTCACATATAGCGGTTTCTAGGTGAATGGGAAGCAGCAGAGGAGGATTTTCCAGGTGCCTGCCTTTGCTTGGGCCCCCTCTTCCCAGGGGGGCTGCTCACTCACTATGTTGTGACTAATCTTAATGCAGAATGAACTGAAATCTTGGCTTTTGCTGTGGGACTCCAGGAGCCCCTCTGCACAGGTGTATGTTGTACAGTCCCTCCACACCCCCCAAGTCTAGCCCGAAATAAGGCTTCAGGTGTTTAAATACTAAATGAGAAGATGGAAATCACCTGCCTGTTTATTATTTACCTGACAAGAGTCCGCTCACAATTCAGCTGTGCAGTGTCCCCTTAATTTGTTCCAAGAAGTGAAGATTTCTGCCATTTGCCTCTCACATTTCCAGTCTTAGGTTTGACCCTTATGATGTATTTTTTCCCCCCCTTTTTCTTCCCTTCCTTCTATCCATCTCTCAACATTTCTGCTTGCTATATATCTTAAGGATGGGTCAGTGATGGCTTTAAGCCACCTTTGTGTCCTGCCGTTTCTGGACCATTTCAAGGCTTTTAGTATAATTTAAATACTCTGAGCACCAGAAGTTCAGGTAACAGCCTTGCTGCTTGTGCTGTATTTTCTACAGTGCTGCAGCACCATCTCCACAGCATGGCTGTTATCCCTGAAACTGATACTGGGCTCCTCAAGGAAGCTTTCAGGGTATTCCTTACAGCCCCTGTGTTGGAAAGTCCTTCTTCAGCACAACATTGGGGCTTTTAAGGACTCTGCATGATACCTACAAAAGCCAAAGCAGTGTAAAGAGGCTGGATTCTGCTTTCCTTATATTTATGAACTCTACACTCAGAAAAGCCACTTGGGTACCACTGCTATTATCTAGTTATTTTACTATTTCTACATAGCTGAGTCTTTCCAGCCTGCAGATCATTCTGATTACTCTTCTTTGAACTTCCTCTAATTCCATCATTTTTTACTTTTTTCTTTTTGCAATGACAGGTCAGGAGCTCAGTGAGTATTTGCAGTGTATTCCCATGAGAGCCTTCTGGCCAGAGTCTCTCTCTCCTTTATGACAGACCATATTTGCAGGCTTTCTTTTTCCCTGCCATGTTGCATTGTCAATGTCTGATTCACTGCCCACTCTGACCCTGAGGTCTCCTTGGGTATTATTCATTCCTGGATGTGTCTCATTCTAGTTAGTTTTATAAGGCTTGTTTTGTTTGAGTTTTTTCTTCACTGTTTCCTCAGACAAGACAGGGTTATTTTTGTCCAAGATGGACTTTGTATTTCTGTCCAAAAGAAAGAGTTACTACAGGAACTGTTGTGTTTTCCAGAGCAACTACATGACATTTTTTTCTTCTCATTAATTATATGTTCTTCACAATTTTAAGTCCATAGCTGTGTAAAGAAAACTTTTTTTTCATTTTTGAGGGACATTATGAAGATGGTGCTCTTTCTCCTCAACCCTCTTTTGTTGACATCTATGATATTAGAATTGCCAGACTAGATAAGGTCATTAGTCCATGAAGCGTCCTGTACCTGACACATTAGGAGAAAAGCTCAGCTAGGATTGTGAAAATTAATCAAGATGAACACTGGTTGAAATCAACCTCCTTGTCATGACATAGGGAATTTAAGAAGATTCAAAAAAGGACTGAATGCTCATGAGTCTAAGACTAGAAAGGATACAAAACTTTTTTTTTTCAGCTCTTCAACCAATGTAATATTTGGAAATCAGAATGAGTACTCCATGTAGAAGGAGGCTGTCCCACACCTATCTCATCTGTGGCTCTTCTCTAAAGCAACTTTGTCTACCCATGGACAGACAGTACTGAATTAGCCAGACAAAGACCCACAGTGGCAACTTCTGCCTCTGCAGTCTCTGTGGAATGCTTGAACCCCCCAGCCTGTGACCAAAACATCCATGAATCTCAGCCACCAGCAAAAAACCAAATTGCATCATGAGCTAGAAATATGTGATGGTTTTCTCTATGCTATTCAGGAGAAATCCCACTCCCAAACAATGGAAGATGTCTATGTGGAGTTTAAGGACTAAGAAGAAAAATCCTGAAGCTGCTGAAAAGCCACCTGCAGTTCACTATAAGCTGAATGTCTATGAAACAATCTGAACATCTTACTTTATAACTCCTCACATGGATCAGGCACTTCAGAGTTTTCCCAGCCCTGTTTTTTTTCCAGAAATGTGTAGGAGCCTTATTCTGAATTTATAAAGGGGAAACCTCAAATCTAAGAGGATTTTTCTTCACTCTTTTCTGCCTTTTTTTTTTTTTTGGGTGGGGGGGTGGGGGCACAGGGAGATAGAAAACATTCTAAAAAAAGAATATGACTGCAGTTTCATATCACTGTGACAGAAGGGAAAAAAAGTTACATTGAACCTGGCAGGCAATCAGGTTATGCCAAAATTTTTGAGGTAGAATAAATGATTAACTTGGTGTCACCTAGTTATAGATCTATGCATGGTCACTATCCAGATCTTCAAAAATCCCCAGTTTAACACTCTTGACTTTCTGTGATAACAAATTCCACAGGTGAACTGCATGCAGCATAAATGCGTCTTTGTTTCTTTGTTTGCTTTGTATTTATAGCCTCTTAATTTTGGCGTCAGTTTTATATTAAGCATCAAGAAAATAATGAGCTTCTGGATAGTTTTAACAATATACTTAGTTTATTCTTGCTAATAGGTTTTGTTTTTTTAATTTTTTCTTTCCTAAGATTAAATGCCATGTCTTCTAATTCTCTCCACCCAGTCTGTAGATGTATGTGCAGTAATCAAGGATTAGCCAGGCAATTGTAAGGGGCTGAGATACCATGTCACAATTTACCATTCCTCAAGCTTCTCATAGCACAGAAACTGATCCCTTGTGTTTTCCTAGTCCTAATCTGTAGCAAATACAAAAGAAACAGGTTAGGTCCAAATACTTCCCCGTCTTCTTCATTTCAGTGGCGAAAGTCAGGAAATGAACTGGTGCCCTGTCCATGTCTTCTTTTGCCTAGGGATGGCAAAAACAATCTCATTTTTGGGTTAAACTCATACTGAAACAGATATTTTCAAAGCTGTCATACACCTTTGAATTTCTTCTCTCTCCTAATTCCAGTGGTATTGAAATATCACAAGAACATCTGTTGTTATGTTGCTTCTGGACTCAGTAATTACAGAATTATGTTGTGAAAGTAACAAGCTGAAAGGTGGCAGGAAAGTTTCACACACATCTAGCACAGGTATGTTCAGCTGAATTGAACCTTTGCATCTCTGACTTTATCCCTTTCTTGTTGCTTAACAAATAAGACATGTTTAGGAGTTTCATTGCCTCAACGGGTACATGAAGTTATAATTGCTGTAACCAGCACTCCCACGAGCACTTAGCACTTCTACTTGCCATAGAAGAGGCCTGAAAGGACAGAAACATCTTCCACTCAAAACATCATGGAGATCAAATACATCACAACCAGTATGGTCCTGAAAACCAAAAGCTTGCATCATTAGGGTAAGTGAGGAGCCAACAATCATCTGCATGCATGGGATAGCAGCAAGTGGAAAATCAGATTCTATCCCTCTAGCTGAATTATACAGTAAAATCAGTCTGTGGCCAAATTTCACTGTAAATCATTTGGCTGCAGTTAGAATCTTGGTATCTTCCCTGTAACTGATAAGAAATGTTATCAGTGATCCTCTGTTGCTGCTGTTCTAGGAGTTGTTAGTCATGGGCACTAGGCAGAATCTGCAGATGTTATTCCTTTCCACATGCAATGTTGTTACAGTAAAATCAGAAGGCAATGCCATTTTGCCAGCTCTGTCAGTTTTGGGTGGTTTGGGAACATTTTATAACAGGCACATAAGTATTTTTCAAGAAATGCTTGATTTTCTGAAAAAAAAATCCCTTTAATTTATTGTGGAACCCTAGAACCTGCAGAACTCTTCTACAGGGTTGTGTTTGCTATCAAAATGCCCCACTTTGGCTGTGAAACCTAGTAGTTATTTGTGTGAAGCTAACATTCTTACCAGTCCCCTGTCTGTATCCATCTGTTCTCTCTTCTCTTAGGGCTCAAGCTTTCTGTGTAAGTTAACATGGTTTAACCAGTTTCTCCTCACTGCCTGAGCCACAATAAGTGCCTATGTGTGCTCTCAGGTGGTAGAGAATGCCATGTAATTTGACTTTGTCAATCCCTTTTCACTGTGGACTGGACTAAAAAAGAATTATCTTCCATTTGTTCCTGCCTAAGAGTGTCTATATGAACAGTTACTATTCTTCAGCTGATGTAGGCTACTTGCTGTGCAGTAATAACTTGCTTGTGAATCTGACACGAACATGCTTTATATTTTAATAATCTCTGGAGAATTGACTGTCTTTTCTGCGCCTGCTTGCACAGCACCTAGCACAATGGGAGGAAAAGCACTGAAAAAGTTATGCAAATAATTAATACATCAAAATCAGAGTCTATTTTTCAGTAGTACACACATGCACACATCCACTCACAGACTTACTGGCCCAAAGGGTTTGTCACCTAAACAGAGCTGAAAGGCAAATGCTGGAAAGGAAAATGAAGAGATGAAGTGAGTTAAGCTTCACACAGCAGGTCAGTGTAGATCTAAGAATAAAATCTGGACCTGATTCCTGCTCCACTCTAGCTCAGACGTGTCTTATCCTCTTATTCATAGTGCTTGCTACATCTGGTTCCTACCAAACCTTACACCAAGGTTGAAAATCCACATTGCATTTTTCTTAACAAAGCAGTTTAAGTAGTTTTCCTCTTCTCTACCTGTGTGCTACTCGCTCCTGCCTCCGCCCAAGCTCACCCATCTCCAGAGTTTTATCATCAAAACCATCTGTGGGATGTGCTGTAACCTGGTCACAGAAACTGACATGGTTAAAACCGGCTGTTGCCAAAGTTAATTTTGTAACTTAGATCATTTGGGTCTCTTGTTTTAGTGGTAAATCTGAGGGAAGAGTGAACAACCATCACTCTCCTGTGTATGTACAGGAGAGTGATGGTTGGGGGAACTTCATAAATGACTATGTCATTGGGAAAAATGTAGTATCACATTACATATTGAAAGATGCATTCCCTTTTCAGGGGAAATTATAGAGCAGCATAGTTATAAAAATGATGAAAAGTCCCTGGGACATTTGTGAAAGGTACTTCTCTAGCTGTACACAGAATGTGCAAAGTGAGCTAGAGTTTTGTATTAGCATTTAATAGAGCTAATCAGCAAATCTGTCACTGCCTTTCTACTTGACAACTGATAGTGTCATCCCAGAGAAAACAAACACCCTCTACATCACAGCTTTGTGGATTCTCTGTATGCCATTTGCTTATCTGAGCAATGTAACGTGATGTTCCTGATGTTGGGCTGAAGGCAGGGGCTTAGCAAAGTTCTTGATGAAATTTCACACGGGCTGTTTTATTCTTCCTCATCATATGTCTTTTTTTTTTTTTTTCTTATTTTTTGAATTCCTCTCATCTGTTTCCTCATAAACCCCTTAGTCTGAAGAGTGGAAATTGCGGCTGCTTGTGCCTAGCATGAAAGTTATCAGATGGACCAGTCATTAGAGACCTTTTTGTGATCTCAGTTTTTGGAGTCCAGTAACTAGAACATTTTAATATCTTTCTTGTCCCTTCTCTTGTGGGTGTAAAAATTGAAGTTACTGTAGGAGAGTGACACTAATCTAAGTCTACATCTGAAGAAGGCGAGGGTATTTTGGATGTAAGTGGATGTCTGAATTTCAAATGAAGGTGTGATTGCAGCTGAAAGAGTAGGAATGCCTGACTTGCGGAACTAAACTCCACAATCAGAAAAGATTGTGAAGTAGGTATGATTTATTTGGCGCTGGGCACATGGGGGCTAACACCACCAAAAACATATGCAAAGCTACACAAATAATTACTTCCTTTTTATACAATCAACTAGTGCATATTAACAAGATTTCGACACACGTCTATGTATATTCAGGACCTGTCCCTGCTTCTCATGCTAATTAGGCTCCTCCCATCTGCGGCTGCCCAGTGCCTTCTGGTGGTGGTCGCAGGGGGTCACTGGGGGGCTCAGGGATGAAGATGCGCCATCTTCCTCACTGTACTCTCTCCGACCCCTGTGTACTGCGCATGCCCAGTGTCCATTTGGTCTTGGCCCAAGACTTCTATTTAGTTCAAACCGGCCCCTTGGGGTGAGGTCCTTTGTTCTTAGGCTTTGTTCTCTGTAGCTTTTCTCCACTACATTCTTATAGGTAATTACTCAAAAGCAGTAGAGAGGTAACACAAAGCAAGGGAAAATTATAAAATGTACAGCACATTTGAGATAGCCTATGCAGGAGCTATGTAGCAAACTTAATCCTATGTATCATGCCCATGCAGTGTTTGTAAATACATATACTGTCCCTAGGAGTCTACAGCATTTTGAAGATTTCCAGCTCATCTGCTTCCATGCTGGTTGCTTGCAATCCCTTCCTAATCCTTCAGGGTTACTTATGGTCAGCCAGTCATCATTCTCTCCATCACACCCTGGCCCTTTCAGGGAACTTGTAGAAACCAGGGGCCAAACTCTTGGCAGAATTTTTTATGTCTCCCTTTCATATGGAGTTGCACAACTACACCTATGAGTGACATTAGTATTACAGTCCTTCAGAATGTGGCAGCTCGCTGCAGATTGCCATGAAGTGCAAAGGGAGCACTGAAATTCATAATGCAACTGGCTACTCTGCCTGGTATTAATATAATGTTGGGTCTTTTTTCCTTAAATGAAGACAAACATTCTCTTCACGATAAAGGATTTCCAGTCACAGGAGAGGCAGCAACCTTTTATTTTGCATTTAATGACAATAACCCACACTAGAAAATAGCATATTGTCAGGACCTTTTTTATTTACTTTCTCAATTAGCAGCAAACTGTGATAGTAATTCACCAGAGAATCAACACACTGGCTTTTGCATTTCACTGTCTCTTCTTCCTGTAGCTATTTTAGGAACTGCAACGCTGTGGGATATACCTAGTTCCCATTAATAGGTACTGTACTGGAAAGGAGAGAGCTAAACATCCTCTACTTGATCCTCATTCTAACCTCTTATTCAGAAACATTTTAGAGCAATTAGAGCTATGCAAGTGGGTTTTTGTGAGAAAAGACCATCTTGTAGTTGAATGAAGATAAGTAGACTAGCAAGCACCTGTGATAAAACAGGAGAAGGCAGTATCTACTCTGAGATTCCTGTTGGAAATGTTAGTTTATTGGCCTAGGTTGTAGCTCTGTAAGTTAATTGGAAACAGACTGAACTTTGGGCACCCCCCAAGGCTGGAATGACTGTCTTATGTCTTCGTTGAATCAGGGCTTGAGGTGCTTTGGGGACTAGCACTATAGTTATCCCCCTATGGATTAGGAAGAGTTAAAAAATCCTGTTAACATGTTCTTCTTGAAATGAGTGGATAAGTATTTCCTGAACCCACAGGCTTTGTTTCATACTTGAAATACTGTATATCCCATTTGAATATTTCTGTAGTGCTTAACATTAGCACCTCTCACACTGTTTACATTACTTTGACTTATGGAGGTCCCACTGTGGAGGATTGGGAGAAACTAAAGTTCTGTATTAGTAAAGCCATGACAGAAAAAGAGGCAATTATCTCTTACTTTAAAAGCTCCAAAGTGTAATTCTTGCAATTAATTCCTACAAGATTCAGAGAATCTAGGCTGGATTTGGTTTGTGGTAGATGTTTACATTCTCTTTGGATCAGCTATATATTTATATATAAGAATAGTGATTTCAGTAACAGTCTTCTACTTAAACTTGCAAATCAAGTAGACCCTATGGGGAATCAGATGTAAATTAGTGAACTGTTGTTAGAGGTCCAGCTGAGTATCTGATGCTATGGATAAAATTAGGTTTCTTGGCATGTTGCTAGAAGAAATTCCCTCTTCTCTTTTCTCCCATATGATTAGTTATGTATTAGATAAACACCACAGTTGGGAAAATACCCAACAACTATTTGGAGACATAAAACCAGCCTAATATTGCTGACACACGACAGGAACATAACCCATAGGAGCTGTTGGTGTGGCGACTTAGGAAGGAGCCATAATTTATAATTGGCCACTGTTCATTTGACAAAAAAGAGAGAAATTCTGAGTTCAAAAGGGACTTCAAAATGTGAACCTGTCAGAATCTGTGCATTGCATTTGCTTTGGATAGTGCATTAACATCTCTAGCAAAGCTTATGCTACTCTGAGTGATGGAGGTCCTACTGTGCAGGGCTGGAGGAAAAAAAAAAGTTCTGTATTAGTAAGCATGTGACTGGAAAAAAAAGACAATTATCTCTTTAAAAGCTACAAAGTACAGTGGTGGTAGCTTCTGACAAGAGTAAACTAGATGTGCATAGCTTCAAGGCAAACTGAGGACATGCAGATGAAAAGTTCAGCCCTCTCTTCCTTCCCCCCTCCTTTCTTTACCCGCCCTTGTGATCTCTGCTACAGTTGGAGAGAAAATCTGGGGCACTTGTTTCTTTTATTTCTTCCAGATTGTTATTTTATCTTCAGTTTTGGTAGAGCAGTAATGATATCCAGTGGCTGCTCAGATGAATCACCGATAGATATTCCTTAGGGATGTTTCAGAAAAATGCATCCCAGCCAGGACTTATTTCCTAAGTCACAGCATGAATTTGAAACCTTTACAGTCTGCCAAGAGTAATCAGCTCCTGTCGCTGGTCAGGTTTCCATTATTTTTTCCCTGGCACTCTTCTTCAACCCTCCTATTTTCTCCACCCCCACCAGCAATTAAAGGCTGCAGTGAATCTCTTATGTACGTAAGAAGGTGAAAACACATAGAAGATCCTTTCTTACCTTTGCATTTTATCTCCAGAATGTTATGGGTTTTTTTTCTCCCTTTGCACTCACTAGCTTATGCTGGCTTGGTTTGGGATTCACAAGGTGCTGTCATTTCTTTTCTTGGGTACTTCACAAGAGAAGAACTGGCTAGGCATTTCTCCTTTTTGAAATCTGCAAGGCATAATCAACAGGAAAAGAAAGGATCAAAAATATGATAGTGAAAAGACAGGTGAGCTCTATTCAGGCATCCAAAATCTTGAAATGGTAAGTGACATGCAAGGGCTCCACATCAGCTAAGGAGGTGAATACTGCTGCTGTATTCAGTGCTTGCTTCTGAAAGTGCAAAGTAATCTCCCTAAAGTGCAGGTTGTGTCACGAAATGACCTGAGAGCTATGGAGGGGGCTTGTCCTGTTACTTCTGAACCAGTTGTCTGAATTTGGACCATGCTTGTAGCAATCAGGGTTGGTTTGAAACTGGGAACTGATTGTTGCAGAAGCTGCTCCAGGCATGTTGCGTCTCCCTGCAAACTCTCCTTGCTGAGCCGTTACCTTTTATGGAAAAGTTCCTCTCCCAGCGCAGCTCTTGGAGTGGCAGAGCACATCAGCTCTCACTCCCCAAGAAGGCTTTTCTAGCAGCTTGCCAGCTGCCTGCTAGAGAGCAATCCATCTCTTCCTTCACTCAGTTACACAGCGGGCAAATTTCTGAAGAAAAGAACACCTTTAGAGCTGGATGAGTCACTTCCCAAACTTGCACGACAATGTATTTATTACCATAACAGTACCAAGAGCTCCTGCGGCTGAGCTGACTTGAGGTTGGGTGAATGCTGATGGCTTCTTCGTGTGTGCCCATCCTACCACCACTACCACTATTGGCACAGGGCTCAGGCAAGCCAGGCATAAGGTACCAGGAGGGGTGAGGATATCTTCACAGCAGCATCTGTAATTCTGGGCTCCCGAGCAGTGTATCTGTGCCAGCTGGATCGCTGCATGACATGCATCTGGTCTGGACCAAGAACAGGCTCACAGCTGCATTTTTTTTTTTTTGTTATTGAACTGGAGCATAGATTCATAGTAATAGATGATGATTTGTTGGTACAGGAGCTGCATATTTGCTACAGGGCAACAGACAGCTGCTGATACAGCCAACTGGTAAAAATTCACCTGTCACAACTGGCAGAGTGAGTTAATACCTGATCAACTCTCCCCATCCAAGAGCTATGATGAACTCTGAAGCCAAATATATATTGCTAAAACACAGCCTTATTTTTTGCGGTAAAAGGCACACAGCTTCTAGGGCTGCAGAGGCTGAGGAGGATGTAATTGCACATTACATTTGGACAGAATGCTTGGGAAGTGCTGAAGACTGCATTGCAGTTCAGTGTCCCAACTCCTCCAGCTGTGCTGACACAGCTCAGTGAGAGCTGAACCAGTGAGCTAGGTCACTGAAGTTATTCTGCTGTTACTTTTCAGGTATGAGCATCTCAGGAACAGTATTCTATTAAACAAGCACTTGTCAACATACAAGTCTTCATCTTAAAACAAGCAGGTTAAAAGATGTTTGTTTACAGTGAAACAAAGGCTGTAGATGGAACAAATTAGTCTTGTGGTATTTAATTTGTGGTTCAGGCTCATCTATGACTCTTCCTGTTTCTCTGCAATTAGAAGAATATCTAAATTCGCATAAACGTTTAGCCTAGTCAGACTCGGGTGCCAAACTTTTCAGTAGCATTTAGGAGCTAAACTGTTTTTTCTTCCTTTAAAAGCAACCCCCGGATTGCAGATGGGTTGTTGGAATGAGGTTTTTTCCTCTTTTTTGTGCCTAGTTTTTATACTATAGGGATCATGTAAATATTATACAATTCTTTCACTAGTATTGCAGTAACAACTTCATATAATATTGGCACTTCAGTAGCAAAAAAAGCCACAGTCATACACATAAAATTGTTAGTAGATCCTAGCTAACTAGTATATTTGCAGGGTGCCATGTCATGAGCAAACCTTGTGCTATTATCTCTGTAGGAAAGCCCCAATGAGGTCACATTCCATTACCCCCGCTAGGTATTTTCTCTCTCATGCCTCCTGCTTGGGGCTAAAAAGAATGTAAGCTGGGTGTTTAGTGTCCCATAGAATTAGCCAAAATGCCAGACTAGAAGGCAGTGATTTATGCTTATTTAATCAACCTTGTACCAGCTTGGTTCATCATCCTTTTAACAAAAGAATTGTTTATCCCATTTTTGTTATTAGATCTCAAATTAGCATCTTCCAGGGGAGACACAGAGATTAATTGGAATAATAAATGTAGTCATATTTGCTGATATATTTTAGAATAGTGCAATTTGGCTATAATGCATATCAATAGTATTTAATAAAAGCTTCCCTAACGGTACATATAATAAAACGATACTCTTTTTCTTTGGGTCTGACTATAGTGATGTGTTTCCTCATGTTACATTTTCTCTTTCTAGGCCTTTATAATACTGGTGAGCAGAAGGCAGAGGGGGTAAGGTCACTCTTCTTTTGCTGTATCACTCTCCTCAGCAGCAACTGATGTAGCTGCAACAGAAATAATACTATTTTTGTTTGTTCTCTCCTCTGAGACCAAAGAGGAACTCTTTTGAATGTTAACAAAAGTCTTGAAGTGTGTCTGGTATGTACAGAAAGGCCTCTGTTGTCCTGATTCCTCCTCCTTAATATTGAAAGTGGCTGAAAGAATCATAAGCCCAGCATGGCACAGTCACTCAGTTAATTTTGTTTGCATGGAGCTTTGAAGTCAGATCCTCATTGTCTTTTAATCAGGAGAAGCTCATTGACTTCCTAGGCTTCACCTTCAAATACGGAGTTAGCCAAGATGTGGGATCAAAGACATGGTGTGGAGCAGGAAAAAGCTGAAAAGCACAAATGTGGTATTTAATAGGATGTTTGGATGACTAGGAAATTGAGAAACAGACAAACATTTGGTCCTGTATGAAGAGACTTAAGGACAAGAGGAGACTCTTCAGAGGCAGGGGAAGCAGGAGATTCTTTCTTTCCTACATGCAACAGAGGCTGTTCAGGGAGAGGAGACTCTGAAGGATGGCGCAAGTACAAGGGACTGGGACATTCCTGAAGAGAAGGAGGCAAACATTGTGCTGGGCCTCAGGGATGGTGGAAAGAAAAAGGCTTTTTCTGAGGACCAGAAGACATAGCATAAGATGTTCTGCACCTCTGAAGAGATGGACTGAAAGCAAGCCTGGAGTCACAGAGCTCTCTTTGAGGCCACAGTCTGTGGGATGGAGATTTGAACATAGCCCCCTTTTATTTCTCTTCTGCCTTACTGATTCTTTTGGTAACTGCACTTGAGAGGCTCAGTTTTATACAAGGTTTCCTGTATTTTAGAAAGTTGTCTTAGTTTATACTCTAATCAAAATTAGGTTTTAAGGTTACACGGTGTCACGCCAGTTCAGCCATCATCATTTTATACTGCCATCAGTTGCCTGCTCACACAGGCCAACGCTGAACTCACCAACATACCCTCAGAAGTCTTCTTTCAAACCATCTTGCCATAGGTTCCTGTGGGTCCAGCTCCTCCATTGCCCACTGTGGTGCCACCATCACCTGCCAGACAACAGACAGAGATGGCTCCTCAGGAGCCCTTCACATGGAAAGACACCTCCAAGAGAGCTCAGCAAGATATAAACAGCCCCAGCAGAAGCCACACCCAATGGGAAACTCCTCCAACTGATCAGCTCCTGGTTAAAGTAGCCCTGGCCTCATCCACCACCCCAAGCACAATCACCTGGGTAAGAGTAGAGACACAAAATTATAGGTGGGCCATGTTCTGCTTCCAGAACCTGAAGATAATAGGGAAGACAACGCATTCTGCTGGGTTGGGACTCCTCCACAGGTCAACTCCAGCTTGTGGCCCATAGCTCATGCCCCAGGACTTTCCATGGCATTTGGATTTTTTCAGATTGCAGGTATTTGAAACAAACCTTCCCCTAAACTACAGCAGTAGGGATAAAACCGGGAGAAAAGAAAAAAAATTAAGGAGGTTGCATAGGTGTAATACATGTTTATGAGCACTCCTATAACGAGAAAAACTTCCAGATAAATTGTTCTGTGTAAACTGTGCTACTCCTGCATATGCCTGTCAGTTTGTAGGTTTTCACAGGCTGCTGGACTTATTTCCTTGCTTTTTGTGTGCTTTTCCCTGTACATTATGTGTTCAAATACTTCGAACCAAGCAAGTTCTGTGTACCAAAATTTCATCAGAAATGAGAAAGAGTGAAAAGTGTTTATACAGTGTTTGGATTCTCACTGTTCCCAGTGCAGGCTGGCCCATGTTGGGGTCCATGTGCTGCATCTCAGTATTGCCAAGCTCTGCAAGAAGGATGAGAGGATGAAAGTGTATGGATTTGTACTCCTGACTAGAGGTCAGGACTTCTAGTCCACTAGGGCTGTTGCATTGATTACATCTGGTAGAGTATCACAAAATTACTAGTTTGGGTCGGAGTCAATTCCAGCTGACACTGACCTCCATGTTATTGTGTCAAGTTTATGAGGTCTGGTATTCAACAGTTTCACTGAAGTAGGGTTTTATGAAATTTTATGGAAATAGATCTCATTTATCTGTGATCGGTATGATAATGGAAGCATTTGTTTTGTTAAATTCCCAGAAACTAATTCCTAGATATATAAATTCACCTGGCAGTCAGAATAGCTATTGGAAATCCCATCAAAGGCTTGTTCTTATAAACCCAATATCCAGGCAAGAACTCAAACTGTTTAATAGTTTGGACACTGGATTTTGTGAGCTCAAGAACTGAGTCTACGTCTCAGTCCTGCCTTCGTAACAAGGCAAGGAAGCACAGAGGCAGGAGGAGCAGATATGAAGCAGCTTAATCCCCTCTAATCAACAGTGGCCACCAAACTGTACACTATTAAGGAATGAAGGAAACATCACAGCCAAATTCTCAAAGGCTCTTGTGAGTGCTGTGAAACTATATTTGTATTAAATGAGTGGCCTGGGGTAGCCTGTCCACAGCTGACATATAATGAATCTGACCTGATTTACATGAATAATTTGAGCCATAACTTCTTCCAGCTGACGACCGAGGCTCTGGCAAGAATGAGCATGTAATAATTTTTCAATGAAATAGGTTTCCAACGTGCAGAGTTAGCAGGATCTTTTCCTTAGCCTGGGCAGCAGATATTGTTGTCTCTTGCTGGGTCAGAGGTGAGATGCTGCTCTTTTGGCCTCATTAAGATGATCAGGCAGCCTGTGGGTTATTTAGTTAGAGTTTAAATAGAACTCAACTGGAAACCATTGCTGCTTTGAGACTTACTGTTTTTCTCACAGTTAGGTCTATTTCTGTGAAATACATTTGGGCTCCCAGGTGTTCTTTCCAGGCATTTTTATGTGAAAAAACAGGAAAGAATTATCCAAAGCTAACCGTAGGTTTTTGTTATAGCCTATGTACTACGTGTTTATTTATCTGCTGCTCCATTCTCTCTATAATTTTTAGTTAAGTCAAAATAAAATATAGTGTATTCATTTTCTAACATATTTGCTAATTTATTACCTCATTTGTTTAACGATTTTTGGTTTGTAGTGTTTTGGCATGGTCTTGGTATGAATTTAAGTTTTTCAAGCGCAGATGCCAATTTTTTATCAGCCTTTATGAAGTTTTTTTCCTGTTCCTGCCATGATTCTGTCACATAAGCACTTGCCATATCTTAGAATGCTGCAGTTGTCAGGAGTGAAAAAGTCACAAAGGCCATCAGGAGGAGTGTAGCTTCCCAGCTTGTGAGGGAAAAGATGTTCAAATCATTGTTCTTACAGTCTGATCTTGAAATTATCTTCATTGCTGCAGCATTTGCAATTTCAGCTAACGTGATATTTTAGAAGATTATCTCTTCTCAGCTGCTTAGGTAAGCCCCCAAAGAGAAAAGGTTTTCTTTCTGATAGTGGAATGTGTAAGTCTCCTTGTGTCTACTTGGTTGCTTGCCAGGACTGGCTCTGGCTTTATTGGGCTCATATAGTCTGATAAATGTTTGAGCTGTTAATTTCTCCTTGGCCAAGCAACTGTTTGTGATCTCAAAACCACCCATTGGTACTGCAGCTCCAAAGACACAGAGTGATTTGGAGCATTTCTTTTTACTTCAACCTAGTATAAGCGCTAAAATGAGAATAATGTGTATTTATGAGTAATTTTCTATGTGCAGCTTTTATATATTGGTGAGAAGAGCTAGGCTCCTTCATGTTTTGTATAGCTCTGATAATTAGGAGATGGTGAGATTGTGCCAGTAAGCACCATATAAAACCTGACCATTGCCAGTCTTTAGGGACATGCTCAACAGATGAAATGAAAACAGTGGATGAAAGGAAGACAAACCCAATATAATAGATGGCATCCAGCTATACATTGTGGAGTTTTGCAGAAGTTTTTTCCTTGTATTCAGGATGCAGACTTGCATAGCCAGAAGAAACGCTTTTGTGAGCTGTTTCTTCTGACCTCATTAATTATGCAGGCCATAGGACTTTCCTAATTGACTTAATTATCACCTAAGCTTGCAAACCCCCCCCCCCAAATCAATAAAAACATCCACCTGAAGACATCCCATCCTTACTGAAACATTTCCAGTGATGGAGATTCTACCCTGTAATACTTCTAACAGCCTGGTGATTTATTATCCTCCCTATTAAGCATGTCTGCCTTATGACTGCCTTGAATGTTGTCTAGTTCTGACTTTCAGACTTTGGCTTTTCTTCTGCTGTTGTTTGCTAAGTTGAGATAATGAAGAGACATTTATAAAAATTCCTCAGGTAGTGCTACCCTGCCTTTGATCAAATCATACCTCCATCTCCTTGTCATCAGGCTGAGAAATGTCACAATGAGGCATGTGTTTCACTGCACTTAATCATTCAAGCAATAACCTTTGCCTATTTATTATCATCCCCCCTGTAGTGTGGACATCTGAACAGGACAGTATTTGGGCTGTTGTCTCACATCATGCAAAATAGTGATATTCTGTACCTTAATCTCAGTTCTTTTGTTTATTTACTCAACAACAGCATGAAGGATGGAATTTGTTTAACAGAGGCTATTGTCAGAGTTTAACCTGGGAAACTCTTACTGTCTATCACACAGCTTGCACAGAGTAGCTACACATTTCTTGAGGTATTTCATGGTTTGTATTTCACTGTGACCAGTGCCATGAATAGTCTGAATTTGGTTTTCAACACTCTTGGAACAATTCCGTACAGGAATATGTCTTCCTTTTCTAGCTTCCCACGTGTTTCAGCTCTCTTGAACAATTCTTGTACAACTATACTTTAAAATATATTAGTAATAGTTATCCTAAGTCAATCACCTTGTAGAAACTCACAGGTGCCCTCCTTGTTTCTCCCTCAGTGCCATTAATATCAAGGTCTACTTCAAGAGTTTCAAACTCAAGCTGTCTTCCACTTTCTGCCCTTCAGGAACACCACCAATCCTAATGTTATCTTTTCCTTATTTGTTTTATAACTTGGTCCTCCAAGGTCTTAATTTCTTGGAAGTTTTCCACTGTTTTGCCTCTGTCTTATCAGCTTTAACCTGAAAGTGAGACATTAACTCATCCAACTTGGTAATTCACCTTTTAAGTCCAAATGTATGTGTTTTGGAATAAGAGATGTAGGTGTAGAAAGGTGGCACTCATGCATTTAAGCTTTGTCTTATCAACAGCCAGTGATCTCATCCACTCTTGTAGTTGAGCTCCAAGACAAGGTAATGCTTCTTTTAAAGCAATGGAGTTTTCACAGGGTGACATCTACTCTGCCCAGGGGTGTTTGAGCCTCTTTGGGAGGAGGACCATAAGAAAAGTTCTTTCTGTTGTTATAGTAGGTTTGAGGTCTACGTGGCATGTGGACCTGGGACTTTCATAATCTAGAGGGCTCTGCAGCATCATCTGGTAGGGATGGTTAATGTCCTGAAGAAGGAAGACTATATACATTAGGCCGAGGGAAGTTAGAATAATTTCAATGCACCAGTAACATGCCTTTCTTCCTCTACTTTCCATTACAAGTTTTATAACTATGGTGCCCTTGGGGAGTATAAAATTGGTCTGAATATCTCTATGCCTTTTTTTGTTTGGTTTTTTTTTTTGAGAGATATTTCTAGTACTTTCTCTTCCAGCTGAGTGTAACAGCAGCTTTTGTCTTTGTATTTTGGCATCTTCACTTCTACTCCCAGCTGGAAGTGTGAAGTGCACTAGCAAATGAAATTGAACAATAAC
>VYZX01008733.1:59878-79483 GCA_013401335.1 Brachypteracias leptosomus
GGGGGGGGCGGGGGGAAGAGACAGAGTCACAGGGGGTTCATATGTTGTGTTGTGTATCTTCCTCCTGAGGTGGGTCTTGATCCTGCCAACTGTTCCCCATGTAAAAAAGTTTATGCCAGTGGGTACTCCTGCTGAGTTCAAAGTTACTCACATGAATAATTGATTGCAGGGTCTGGGACATAGTTTGCAAATCCTTTTTCAAGATAAGTTCATTATCATCAGATCTCAGCTTGCTCTGAACGTTTCTGGGTTAAGGACAAGTAGCTCAAATGGATACCTGATATTTTTGTTGCAGGAAGAGCAAGCAACTGGCAACCTGAAATAGTGATTTAATGAAAATAATGGAAAAAAAAAGAGTCACTGTCACTCTTTTGTTGAAGTAGGTTTTTATCAGAGTGGTGAGCTTTGAGCAGCTTGTTCAACAAGAGTTCAAGTCCCAGGGGGAGGAGAAGAGCTCAGAAAAGCTTTATGTTTTACAAATGTTTAAGTGGTATTATTCATAGCATAATGCGCTACCCTGATGTGTGCTTCAGAGCTCTGCTACTGCGTCTTCTGCCATATCATCTTCCAGGAGTCATACATCTCTAGATTTATATTCAAGGTGATCAGTGCAACATAGAGAAATTAAGTAATAATTGAAGTGGATTCTAGCTACTTGAGCATAAGGGCCTTATTTGGATATATTTTTGGCAGTTAATATACCACATTGACACAGGAACACCAACTGACTGAAGGGAGAGAGAGAGGGGAAAAAAAAGTGCAGAGTTGTAAAGGATATGAGAAGGAAGAAAAGAACAAAGAGGCCTTTTCTCCAGTCAAATGCAAATGGAAATGACCCTAAAGATTCTGGGAACACAGGCTTTCTCCTGACAATGAATATTTTCATGCAGTGAAATCCATTTTTGAGATTCATTAGCAAACGCTGCGATCTTGCTTATTTTCTATAGCAGTATCTAGTTGTTTCAAATTGATTAGGAAACCTCTGATGTGAGAGAGTGAATCATGAGCTATTCCAGGTACTTTGGTAATTGATTATCATGCTTAGTTGCAAATGTTTGAGTACAACTAGTTTGTTCAGAACTTGATTTTTCCTGCCTTTCAGTTGCTGCTTAGTATGTATGTCAGTTAAAAAAAACCAAAACAACAAACTTGTAGAATGCTTTTGTTCTAAAAGAGTTGAAAACTTCCAGAATGATGGATTAATTTAGGGCGTACTATCAATGATTTTAAAAGAAAAGAACTAGACTATCTGTCTATTGATCACCTATCCATATTGAGGTCATCCGACACTGTCAATATTACCACCCTGGTTTGTGTCTAATTACAGTTCCTTCCACGTGGCAAGTTCTAGTTGCCACTTACTGGTTAAGGTCTTGGTTGCTGAAAACAAAAGTCCTGAATCTCTTCTCAGTGACACTGACGTGCCTGTTGGAGATCAGCGTAGGAGAGAGGGACCTGGGGGTCCTGGTGGACAGCAGGATGACCATGATCCAGCAATGTGCCCTTTTGGCCAAGGCGGCCAATGGCATCCTGGGGTGGATCAGAAGGGGTGTGGTTAGTAGATGAAGAGAGGTTCTCCTCCCCCTCTACTCTGCCCTGGTGAGACCACAGCTGGAATACTGTGTCCAGTTCTGGGCCCCTCAGGTCAAGAAGGACACAGAACTCCTGGAGAGAGTCCAGCGCAGAGCCACAAAGATGATGGAGTGGAACATCTCCCTTCTGAGGAAAGGCTGAGGGAGCTGGGGCTCTTTAGCCTGGAGAAAAGGAGACTGAGGGGTGACCTCATTAATGTTTATAAATATGTTAAGGGAGAGTGTCAGGAGGATGGAGCCAGGTTCTTTTCAGTGACATCCAGTGATAGGACAAGGGGCAAAGGGTGTAAGCTGAAACAGGGAAGGTTCCACCTAAATATGAGAAGAAACTTCTTCATGGTGAGGGTGACACACTGGAACAGGCTGCCCAGGGAGGTTGTGGAGTCTCCTTCTCTGGAGATGTTTAAAGCCCACCTGGACGTGTTCCTGTGTGACCTGCTCTGGGTAATCCTGCTCTAGCAGAGGCGTTGGACTAGATGATCTTTTGAGGTCCCTTCCAACCCCTGACACTCTGTGATTCTGTGATTATTTTCAGATTATTTCAGGGAAGGATATACAAGAGTAGTGTCTGAAGTCCAAGCTTGTGCTGTGTCCTAGAGAAGTCGCTACTTGCTCTGTGGTGCTGAGACTTTCTGGTGTAACCTCTTAGGAAGCTGACTATTTTGTATCAAACAGTTATCTTCCACATTTGCACATTTCCCAAGTTTGTAAGAATTCAAATGTCAGCTAAATCTCAGAAGACACTAAAGGATTTTCCATTTGATAGTTAGTATTATATGAAAGGAATGTGGGACTTCTGAATTAAAGAGGAAAAAATCTATTCCAGTTCATGCAGGCTTTTTTTCATCATTGTGAGTATGAAGTAGAAGAAACTTAACTTTTACATCTGATATCAATGTAGTCACACAAGCATTACTTGATTGCAGACTGGGGAGAACCATAAACCTTTTACAACTCAAAACTTTAATTTAAGTCTTAGCTAAATGAAAATTTTCATGCATGCTTTTGAAGAATAAAAGGCAAGCTCTGAAGGCTATTTCTTGCTGTAGCACAACGATCAGTTCTTGCTGTCCAAAGTATTCTCTATCAGCACTTCAGTTAAGCCTCTATGCTTCTGCTTGCACTAATGTTTTTCTTCAGATTTCCTAGCATTTGTAGAGCACTGATTCATCTCTCCTGGTGATAACAGTCAGAAGGGCTAACAGAGACTGGCTGCTGGCATTTTAATCTTGCTCAGAGCAGGCAAGAGTGAAAATCCTGTCACTGCCTATCCTGTGCTCATGCTCCCTGTGGTGAGGCTGTGCTGTTGGTGGTAGCGCTGTGGAAGTTTTGGGGAACTGTTCATGTTGTGAAAGCCTCTTGGCCCTACAACAAAGGGAGAGACCTTCATTTGACAGGGAAAATTCTTTACAAGGAAGGCAGGTATGCTGATGATGTGAAACTGGGAGGAGTGGCTGACACACCAGAGCTGTGCTGCCATTCAGCGAGACCTGGACAGGCTGGAGAGTTGGGCAGAAGGGAAACTCATGAAATTCAACAAGGGCAAGTGTAGGGTCCTGCACCTGGGGAGGAATAACCCAAAGCACCAGTGCAGGTTAGGGATTGGCTTGCTGGGAAGCAGCTCTGTGAAGAAGGACCTTGGGGTCCTGTTGGACAGTAAGTTCACCATGAGACAGCAATGTGCCCTTGTGGCCATCCTGGGGTGCATTAAGAAGAGTGTGACCAGCAGGTCAGGGGAGGTTCTCCTCCCCCTCTATTCTGCCCTGGTGCTGTTTAGCCTTGAGAAGAGAAAGCTGAAAAGGGATCTGGTCAGTGTTTATAAATATCTGAATGGTGGGTGTCAGGAAGATGAGTCCAGTCTCTTTTCATTGGTGCCCAGTGATAGGACAAGGGGCAATGGACACAAACTGGAACACGGGAAGTTCCACCTCAACATGAGGAGAAGCTTCTAACCTTTCAAAACCCACCTAGATGCACTCCTGTGTGACCTGCTCTAGGTGAACCTGCTTTGGTAGGAGGGTTGGACTAGATGATCTCCAGAGGTCCCTTCCAACCCCTACTATTCTGTGGTTCTGTGATATGAGGGAATAAGCAGACCCTGAAGTAGCCTGAACAGGGATGAAGGAAATTTTCCTGCCTATTCCAGCAAAGCATGTATTTGCAAATTCTCAACTCTGATATTTGTTTTGAGAGTTGAATGGATATTTAAATAAGTTGGCTGTAGATTTACTGCAACCTAAGCTAACTATTTGTCACCTTTCTTATTCAAAAAAATACAATTTCCATGGAGATAAAAGGAGGGGGAAAAAAAGCCCACTTCAGAAGTCTTGCATGAGGATACTTTGCTGACATTAGTGAAGACTAAAACACACAATGTGATAAGAATAGAATTGCTGGAGTCTACTCTCTTCTCAGTGGGAGCCTATTCCATCCTTTCCCTCAATATGCATACCCTCCATAAATGTTAATGAGAGCTATTCATAGACAAGAAGAGGCCCAGAGACTCCAGCATATGCAACTCCCATTCACCATAGTAAGCAGGGAGGTTTGATTCTCTTGGTGCCAACCTCAGGTCTCTTTGAGAACTTGTGCAAATAAGCTGTGGATATGGACACCCAAAGAAGTTTCTACAGAGCGAGTGAAGCTGTGAATTCGCATTGTCTCTGCAGCTCCATGGTAACATTTTTGCATGCATCCTCTTACCCCATGGTAATTCTAAAGTAATCTGAAGTATTTCATCCTTCTCTGAAAGAAGAGGAAGCATAAGACACAATGCATTAATCATAGATTTAAGAATGTGGAGAAGGGAGGATGATGCACTGCAAATTTATACTTTAGCTTACCTTGCAAAAAAGCTCTTTGGGTGTCCAAAGATGTATATGATGAGGAGACCCATATTTGAAGGGTGTGAAGTTTTAGCAGCTCCTAGATATCAAAATGCTGGTTACGGACTGACTAGTGACTGGAAAATAAGTGTACTGGCAGCATGAAGCATGAAGGTAACTAGTGTGGATGTTGCGATTGTAGGGTCTTGGAGAACATTTTTTTCAATTCATTTTGCATGAGAGGTGAGCCAGAGGGCCATGGATGCTGTCTGGAAAGAATGCTGACTGGTAGAAACCATGGTGAGCATGGGACCCTGGGCAGCTGCATGTGGCATGTCCCTTTGGCAGGCCCCAAATACACTTACTAGTGTCAAGCACAGGGGTCAGGTGAGGTGAGATCCCTCTATGTGTGCGTGCCGAGGTGTCCTGATGTTGGATTTGTGAGAAGCATGACACATGAAGCATGGCTCTTGTTAGCAGAGAAGATGTCACAGTAGCTCCAGCAGCAATTTGAGCAGCAGGAGACAAGGATCTACTCTTAGCTCTGCCAAGATTTAGCTCCATTTCCTCAGGTAAGTTGCTGAAAACTGTCATTGCTTTGGGGTCTTCGGGGTTTTGAATGCCTAGCTCAGATAATCTGGAGTCTGACTTCCAGAGCTCCTTAGCTACTGCAAGTTTTATTGCCCATGACTGATACCTAGGGCTTGGCACATCTGACATATAAGCCTTAGCTGGCTCACCTGAGGTATTCTGAGTCCTCTCTAAAAATTTGGTCGTGAACTTGCAGTGTCTAAGCTTGCAATACAAAATCAATTGTGATTGATGCCAAACACAGGCATCCCAACATGAACCATAAATAACATTAAACTCTGCATTGGAGATCCTGTATGTGTAAAGTATTAGTTTTTTGTTTACAGTCTAGATATTTTTCCATTAGAAAGTCAGTCTCCTTAAAACCAGAATTTTATCTGGGGAAGTGTCTTGGTGACCTCCTGCTACAGTGACTATTAACATTGCAAGTGACACTGGAGAAAATGATGGGAAGCCTAAATGTCATTAATAATAGCTTGCAATATTCTTAGTGTTAACAGATTATCTGCTGTATAAATTTTTAATGAATGGGAGTACAAGCAGCAATTTGACTGTCAACAGACACCAGCACTGAGGTGTGTGAGTGAAGCATGGCAAGGTAGAGATCAAGGTGGGGGATAACTGGAACCATGAAGCTGGGAATGACAACTCAGCATTTTCTGAGTTTTCTGTAATCATCCCAACTTTGGGTGCAGCCATCTATAATGGTAAGAAAAATAAATCTCTGCGAGGGCAAGAGAACCTTTTCTTAGCAAAGGTGAATTCATTGTTTGGGATTTCCCTGTATTTTAGCTGAACTGGCTGTTAATTGCAACAGCAAAAATGCATGTAAGAAGTTGGATGGGGACACAGAGAAAGAATTGTAGGTTGAGTACCTCAGACTAGAGACTCAGTATGTTACTGTAGTGTCAAGTTGTGTTTCCTTCTGCTCCCTTCACTAAATTTTAGGAGTTTCTAACAAGCTGCTTGAAAACCCTCCAAGCCTGTTGATCTGGTCAAAGCCTAGCATAATGAATGAGAGCCTGGAACAATCTTATATGGATTAAATGAAATCAGAATGTTTTAAACTTAAAAATTTCGATAACTTTAACTCTCCCTCTCCTGCCCCACCTGTCAGCTTCAAAGTTTTCTTTTTTTGTAACTTTCAAAGTGGCTTTGATTTTGAAGCTTAGATGTCTTCTCTGAATTGTAGTGTGCAGCATTTTTCCTCCTTTTTTTTTTTTTTTGCATTCTTATTCAGTCAATCCACAGAAACAACTTTTGTCTTTGGGCATCCTAAGGAAGAAGTGTGGGTATCTTTCCTTTTTAAAGGAAAGCATTCAAATGTAGGAATAAGGGGAAACTGAAAGCACTGCTTCCCCCAGTTTATTCCAGATTGGAAACTTTGGGAGACATTTTTTTCTTTCTGGAATGAATTTTTGCCTTTATTAGTAGTAGCTATTTATGAATCTCTGACAGATACATTATTTAAGTGTATGGACAATGTAAATGCACCAATTACAGATAAAAAATGTTAATACTAGAATAACTCTTTCTGGCTTAGTAGATTATACCAGTTTTTCTGTTATATCATTAATAAACTAAAGATTAAAGCTTTTTTTTTCACTTTTCATTTAGGAGATCAAAATTCTTTACAGACATTAGCTAATTCTCCTACTAATCCTGGCAGATTGGACAGTGTTATGGTAATCCTTTCACAGATGAATAAATGGAGATAGGATGGGGGCTTTTCAAAGTCACAGATATAATCAGTGGCAGAGTTGGATATATAACCTTGAGGTTCTGATTGCTGGTTTTCTCTTACAGACAATATATGTATTTTTTTCTTTCCACATTGCTAACAATACACATTTAAAACTATTACCATTGATTATGTTTACAATAATAATGCTTTTATTTATTTAGTGCCTCCCTGCCAAGGCAGTCGGGGTGCTGCTCCAAAGACAATTAAAATGCAATTACTGTAATAAAATCCAACAATAATTAAAACATCATAAAATAAACAATATCAAAGGCAATCAAACACTCAGTAGCCAAAGGTAGTGCAATTAATAATGAATTTGAATGACTCATTTGAAACAAATTGCATATTTAGGGGTTTTTTTGTTTGTTCTTGTGAAGATAATTTTATTGCAACATTATTATTTTCCAGCTGCACTTTTATATCCAGCCCTTGGATGGAAGGTTTTTTCTGTATGGGGAAAATCAGCTCAGCCAGACCCACTACACAGGTCAACTAAATTACATGAGTTGTATTAATGACATCAACTAAACTCTTGCAGTTCCCCAAATGGATTAGCTGTACACAAATGTCTGGACTTTGAGCCAGTCAGTACGAATGAGAAAACACAGAGGTATGGGTGAAATTTAGACCACTTTGATGTGCCCTATTCTCCTTGACCTCCATTCAAAGTGCGTTTAAATTGAATGGCTACTTGTTTTTTGTATTGACTTCAGCATAGTTTGTCTTGCACTCTACCAGTCTATCTGCAGCAGCTTTTAGTGCATGTGTGTTTGATGGCATTACTCAATTTTAGGGTTGACCAACCCTTTCCCTAGTCTGTCATTTAGCAGCAGTCACTGAGCATTGCAATGATTTCTCTTTATTTTCTTTTAGCAAGAGACCAAATTTTTGTACCATTGAGGTGGCTCATCTGGTTTGGAGAAAGGAGCTTGCTAAAGACATTTTATTTAGAACATGCTGAAGCAGTTTTAGAAGGTTCAAAGACTTCAAGCTCTGAAATTCTCTGGGTATATAGTGTCAGGCATGACATCTGCTGTCTTTTTGGCAGAATGTATAAACCTGCCCTTGTTACAAAGCTGTGAAAACAGTGGTTTATAAAAACTGGTCTGAACGTTGGCAGTGGAGAGGGGGACAAGAAGCAAAAGTGAGGCTAGGCTGGAAAACTGGTGCTGGGGATGGTGAAGAAGTTCTGGGCATAGCAAAGGAAGATGAACCTGCATGGATTGGGAGGGTAGGATGTAGATCCAGTGAAGCTGGAGTGAGACAAAGACTTGGTGAGCAAGCAGGTTGGGAGGGGAGTGAGAACCCTGTTGAATATGTGACTGGCTGAGGAACCAATGACAAGGAGAGCAGCAATCTCGTCATGCAAACAGCCTCTTCATCATCTCAGTGGCAAAATCTGTGTTGGCAGTAAAGCTTTGAGCTCTGCTGATTACCTGCGTGTGTTTTAGGAAGATGCCAAATAATGAAATTTGTGTCTTTCTGTGTTGTCTTGTCATTTTTTTTCCGTTTATGTTTAGATAAATCTGGGAGAATGTATATGCAAAATGGTACTAAATGGTTTTTTTAATTGAACCCATGAAGAATAGTACTCAAACATTTAAACCTTTTATATGTGGGATAAGCATTTTTATCAGTTCTATACTTATAAAATTAACATGGTCATATCATGTAAGTTTAGATCTCCTTTGCACCACTCACCATAAAGTACTGCTCCTATTTCATCTCTTCCTAGCACCTTCTTTCACTTCTATATCCCCCTGGATCCTGCACCAACTCTCAGATCTGTTTCCTTTCTTCCCCTTCTCTCTGATCTTCTGATGGGACAGCTATATCCTTCAGGCTGCTTGGATATCAGCAGAAAGGGCACCAACAGCATGAGAAAGACAATCCTGTGTGGTTTTAGTACTCATGTCTGAATCAAAGTAGTCATTACAGCAGAAAACTGTACCTGTAACCCTTGGCTTGAACACACTCCCTTGTTCTCTGTACAGGTAGAGCTTCCTTAAGCACAGGAGCTGTGAAAATCTCCAGCATATCTTGTGAAGGCTCTTTGGGGAATTCAGCTCCTAAAATCAAAGACGTGCACAAACAGCAATTATTCAAGGGCTTTTAACTTGGCCACATCTAGACTAATTTTAATATAAGGCAAAAAGGTACAGCCCTGACTCATTCCTTTCTCTCCCCAGGCAAATTTCTGGTCTTTGCCTAATGCTCAGTTGCAGGAGAGCACTCCAAAAAAAGGATCTTCATGGAGAGAATAATGTTTTCTCATTAGCCTTTTTCTTGGAAATGACTAAAAAGCATTGCCTGAAAATTTCCAGGAAAAGATATAAATAGCTGCACAGATAATGGGCAAGTAAAATTTCTGCTGAACAAGTTAAATTGGCTAAAGTTAGGAAGCAGCTGAGCAGAAGGGCTCAGAGAAGGGTAAGGAACCAGGCAATATTAATGAGTAGAATAAATGGTACCAGCTTGTGCACCTGTTAAAGAAGTGCAGCCATATCTCTAGAGAGCAGTGGAGCACAATGCAGGGGTTTCCAGGCTGGCTCTGGACTAAGCTGGTAGCTTCACCTAGTGCTACATGGATGAATTTCTCCTGGTCTTGGGCTTGGTGCTGTGTGCACATGGATGGTTTCTGCTACAAGCAGCACTAGCCTAGTTATGTGATGTACATGTGAGCTCAGTGCTTCAGCTAAAGTCAGATGGGACACGTGCAGCAGAGCTGAGAAATGAACCCAGTTCTCCTGAGCCCTAGTTTAGTTCATTAGCTATGGAAGCTAAATCAGCTCCCTCCAGAGCAGGGACTAGAAAAATGTACTTGTCACCACAGCAGATTAACTTTCTTCTCAGAGTCAAATCTGGTCCAGCTGATGTGAACTCTTAACCTCCTTGGTATATATATCTGCTCATCTTCAGCAGGGCATCACAAAAGGGTTGTACCAGGGTAGGGGGAAATAAAAAGTACTTCATGTACCTTGAACTGCTTTGACATATCTCCCAGCCCAGCCAGGAGCTCTTTCAGGCAGTCCTAAAAAGCCAGCAAAAGACTTGATGCCAAATACTCTTTGTGCTGTGTTCTGGGAGGCCAGTAAGCCAAGCTCTCTAGGAACCCTAGGCTCTTCCTTTAGTGTTACCTTAAACTAATTTTCCTTTGTTTTTAATAAAAATCTATGGGTCCTGGGTTTTTTAGTTCCTTTCAAGAAGCAACAGAGAAAAGCTCTCCTATTTGATCCTGCTGATGTTCGCTTTCTGACACCTGCCACCAGCACTGCTTGGACATGTCCCTTTTATTTTCCATTCTCTTTTAAGTGTCAAAGCAACTTTGATATATTTCTGTTTCTGTCTGTAATGGCAATGAGATAGGGTGTAATACTCAACCTGGGCTTGGGATGATGAGCCTTTTATTTCATTAAAGTCACATTCTTTTTTTCAGGAACTGTAGTCTGAATTGGAGTTATTTTGCTTGGACTGAGGACGGGGGGTACCAAGGACAGCAGTATAAAGTACAAGCATCTATAAATGCAACTTTGATTGGATTTTACCCAGCCTCTTTAAAATTCATATATGATAATCAAGATGGTGAGTGGGCAGGGAGCATTGCATCCTCTTCAGTTTACTGCCCTTGTGTAAAATCTCCAAATAAGGACTGTAGCCAGCAGAATTCCAGCAGTTATAGTTCATGAGAGGATTGTCCTTGTGTAAATATTAGTTGCTTTAATGCATACACTTCCGTCTCTTTTTAAAAACTCCCAACTCCACAGCATCTGACAGCATTACATGTCTCTTTCTGGAGGCAGCAAGGAAAATGTGCTGATAATTTGAGCCCTGGGAAGAAATCTGTTCCCCCGTGAATTTCCCCACAGTCACACTGCTCTGCCATTGTATTAGCTCCCTGCTGCAGTACAAGAATAGCAGCTCTCTCCACAAAATAATAGCACCTCTCTCATATCATATCGTGTCTTACTGTCAAATAATCACCCAGTCCCACATGGCTGGAAACTAATGATGGCTGAACCTGTCAGTGCTAGGCTTGCGCTACTTTCACAGTCCAGATCCTGAAAAGCCTTTTTGCAGGAAATGTCTCTGGATAAACTCCTGCAGGCTTGCTGGGAGTGTCTGCGTATCTTCTCCTTCCCACCAGCACTGGCTATCCAGTGTTTAAAGCATTCCTCCAGTTTACCTCAGTCTTTGGAATTAGAGCTAGAGCTTACAAAGTGTATGAGATACCATTTGTGTAGCATCAATCATGAGACAAGATATTTTTCTTGCCCTAGAGACCCCTAAATTCTTTCTTTTCTTTCTTCAGTCTTAAAAAACAGAGAAAAGTTTCCTATCCTAGGCAGTGCCTCGGAATAGAAATAGCTGCCCAGATATCACTCCATTGGGGGATATAACAACCAGGAGAGCAACATGTGGATACATCTTTTTTCCTGTCTATTAAGGAATATAAATGGCTGAGGTTAGACCTCAGGACCATCTGCTGCTTAGGAAAAATGAGGCCTATGTACAATTCCTGTACCTCAGCTCAGTTCAGAAGTTTTTGGCAAAACTGTCAAGGAGGGAAATCTCATAACTGCTTTTTGTACAGTCCTACTCACCACTTCCCACAAGTACAGCTTTAGCAGCCAGACTCCTGCTCCTCTCCTGCTATTTCAGTTTTGGGACAAGAACTTAGTTAACATCAGACTGAAAAAGCACATTGATTATTGAATATTTACTGATTTTGTTATTTCCACTGAATATTCATTGAATTTTTCTCATTGTCCTCCCATGGTTTGATCACATCTTTGTAGAGACTTTTTTATCAATGTGGTTCCAGGCTTGTATGAGTTGTAACACATTGAACACGGACTATTGGAAAGGAGTAGTATTGGGGTACATCTTTTTTACTTGATGCATTGCACTGCAATACTACAAGTTCAGCTTGATCTTTACATGGTCCTGTAGTTAAATCCTGAACTAGAGTTTTTACATAATTATATTGCATTCAATTTTTCATAGCTTGTTTGAGACATAAATATACAGACATATATATAGTGTCATTTTATCACTTATTTCTCTATTTGTCCAATGCTGCTGCTGGATCATAGGATGGCTGAATACCTTTATTCCAGCTGAGGAGAGATGGAGCATATGGTCAGCTCAGAAGGCTCTCGAAATGACTCTTTGGTACCTGTCATAAAGTGATCTCAGCTCTGTGTCAATGGTTTCTTCTACTCTGGAGATTAGGTCCCAGATATTGTACTTTGCAAATAAAAGCCAGGTAACAAGTGAGCTGAACACATTGGCCTATCTGCTGTAAGTGTGAGAGAATCTGAGCTCTACCCGTGTGTCTTTGACAAGCAGGAATCTCATGGCGTGGACTAGACTGAGAGGAGTAAAAGGCCTGAGAAAGACTTTTCTGGACTGATTCTCCAAACAGCAGTTTTGTCTATATTCAAACATCTGAGGCTGTACTTAAAGGATTCTTTCCAAAACAATGGAATTTCTCCCTTGTATTTTTCTGCCTGAAATTATACTAAGGGAAGCACGTGATTTCAATTTATGGACGTTTGTATCATCTTAATCTATATATACTCTAAGCCCTGCAGACCATATGTCCTGATTCTTATTTTTTCCAGTATAAGAAAATGAAGCCTTAAATTCTGAGAACTTTCACTATGTCTGGCAGTACACCAAACTATTTGGCTGAAGTCTAACTTCGGGCACCCAAGTTAATGCATGTTTGGACTGTTGTTCTAGTGGGACCTGTACTAAAATGTTCTTACATTTTGGCTTGTGGTCTGTAGCCTTGGAAAAACCATTGTACAGCTGGAGTCCGGTCATATGCTGTGGAAATATGTCCTTTGCTGGCCTATGTTACTGGGGAAACTAATGCTTTCTTGGCTGACCTGTGAACTTGCACCCTGGGCCTTCTGTCATCCTGTTGTTCTCCCAAACAGAAATATTCTTCAGATGCAGGACTGTAAGATTGCTTTTGTAGGTTTATCATTTAAGTGAGACAGTTTGGGACACTGCTGCCAGTGATTGCTTATTTTCCTCTTTTTTTTTTTGCTACTCCCCACACTCATTTGTTCTGTCTGGGCTTTTTGAGAGCAGTTAAAAATGAGGAAAGTCCTGCCAGGTGGGAAGAGTCATCCAGTCCCTGCTGCTTCATGCATTGCCAGCCATTTGTTTCTCTGTCTTAAGCATCAGCAAGAGTACCCGATTCTGTGGAGAAAACCTAATGGAGGGTTGATGTGTTTACTCAGAGAAACAGGGCTGCTGGAGGCAATGCTCTCTGGAAGGTACTAGCTAAGAACTGTGTGGTTGGAGAAGAAAACATTAGAGGAATTAGTAACAATTAATAACCAAGTGAATGTGGGAAAAAATTACTGGGAAAACAAGAAAAGAGGTAGTAGGGGAAGCGTTATTGCGAGGAGGTCAGGTGGGAGAACCGAGAGCTCAGGACTGGCATGCTCATGAGCTGTGCTATGTCACCACATCTTTCCTTACCTCTTCTTACTTTCCCCCTTAATAATGTCATGACAGAAGCCTTTCCTTTTTATTCTGCAGGGTAGAGAAGCAGTTCAGGTGGAGGATGTTATGTCAGTGTCATGTGGAATCACTAATATATTATTACTAGACAGGGAGACAGGTCAAACCAAAAATAATACTTATTCTGCTCACTTTCTAGCATCCTTGAAAAATGTCATTCCAGCTACACAAAACTTGGCAGAGGTGCCAGAGAATAACCCGTACACTGGTTCCCTTGCATATTGCCCTGGATAGCATGGTCAAAGATGTCACACAGCACGGAGGTGGGCCAAATGCTTAGCATGGGGCACAATGTTCCCTGCTACTCAAGATTTGGAGAGGTGCATCCGCCATGGCCTCTGCTGCTGTGGCAGGAGTTTTCAGGGGTTGTGAGAGTCCCAGTGCCAGTCACTGAAGAACTTACTCCATGCTGGTTTTGAGCTTCTACCCTATGCCATCCCTTCAAGTAGGGGTTAGTAGTAGGTAGTGAGTTCAGAGCAGTAATGATGAAGGAGGTCACGCCTCCCCAGTTGGCTTATACCAGGAGAAATACAATCTCCTGGGATCAGGATTGGGGAAGGGGGATTGCTGAGCAGTTATTCCTCTGTTCATTACTATTACCATCAATATTTTGACTAAGTACCGTTTTGCCGAGTTGTAAGTTTGATGCCCAGATTTCCCTGAGGCTTATAACAGACTGAGCTTTTGTGCACCCAGCACTGTAATGCCCCGTTTTCTACCTCGAATTACAGGAAAGATGGGAGATTTCAAAGAGTGGATGTAAATTGTACCAGCAGTGCAGTATAGCTAACCTTTTGCAGGGTGGTTTTGTACAGTGCTAGGTGATTGTTACTGCTGCAAATGTCAGTGTGCAATGAAGGGGAAGGAGTGATCACATACCAGCCTGTTAGTGTTAGTCAGTCAGTGATTGCTAGCTGGGCTATAGCACTGCCGGTGCAGCTGGGAAGTGCCTCGGTAGGAAGCACGTGCCATGCAGCATTGGATCCCTTTGTGCAAAAAGATGTGTGACTTGGTACCAATGAGTCTGTGCACCTTGCCAGTCAAGAAAAGCAAACTGAAGCATGAGGGTATCAAATCTGCATGTTCTATATTCCAACAATACCCAGTACAGACTAATTTTCTCCTTGTCACTGCATCCTCCAGGCAGCAAACATACTTTTCTCAAGTATCTGGATTTATCTATCTGTTTCATTGCTTTTTTTGTGTACACAGGTCATGAAGGGCAGGCGTTCTTTTCTAGAATTCCTAGGTACTGGTGGACCAAGGAAACTGAATAAACTAGGATTTGATAATTAGCTGACTCAATGCTGCAGTGCTCAGCTCTTTTCCTTCCTATCACTAAGACATGGAGCAGTGTGATTTCCATCCTCAGAGTTATACTGTGTGCGTTGCAATATCTGGGGCTCAATACAGCTTTATCTTGCTTGACTTACCCTTCCCAACCCATTCCTAAGGCAGAACTGTGGATTGGCTACTAAGTAGGGCTGCTGAGAGGAAGATCTGGGGTTAGAGCAGTATGCTAAACATTCATCCAACACCAAAATCTTAGATTTCCATTTGTAGCTTAGATCAAACTTGTCTTCTTGGTATCTCTCTATAAATGATAGGACTAATTGCATTGTGTATGCACACATTGTATATGTGTAATTGCATATAGACTTAATTGAGTTTACCTTTGAACCACCTTGTCTCAATACCAATAGTGGGGCTTGCAGGGTAGCAGACCATGCAGCCAAGCCAGCTGAATGGCTCAGTGCTGCCAAGGGGCTCCTTCTTCACCCCTTCCTGCTTTTCTTTCCTTGACTTCTGTCTCTGAGGTCCCATGCCCTCCCTGTGCTAACTTTCATAGTCTGAAAATTAGATGTCTAATCTAAAGATCCCATCTAGGCATGCTCTGCAGGTCAGTGGAGTGTATCAGGCAGCCTGTTAGTTGACAAACATTGATGTCCAAAGCAGATAGGAAGAATCACCCGCTGGAGTCACTTAACTGTCTCTATTGACTATAGAGGGACCTTAGGTTAGTTTCCTGAACAGTCACAGTTAGGTGGGATTAATCCTGCTCTTAGAGATGTGCAATTTCATCAGTATCAGAGCATTCTGCATCTCACATTTGGTTTGTCCTTAATATGAGCATCGAAACTGCCTCCATGGGCTGGAAATGTGTGGGCATATTTACAGCCACCTCCATGCAGAATTGTGTCCCCAGGATCTGACTCATGTAGTAAACAGAAGGCAGCAAAACCCCCTCCTCCTATTTACCTCATGGTGGTAGAAATTGTGTTAGAATACTATTGGATTGTTTTCTTATATTAAATACAATTTGACTAGCTTGTAAATGATACAGTTCTAGATTGAAAAATATAAATTGTTTAATCTATCCTAAGCTCCTAAATGTATTGTTTGCTACTGGGACATAGAATTATTATTTTTTAAATGTCATTAGTCCCCAGAGCCACATATTATTACTTTTTCTAAATTCCAATTTTTTTTTTTTTGGCAAAGAGTGAAAAGAAAATAACTAAGGTCCCCTCTCTCATACAAACTTACATTAAACTTTAGAACTGAGAGGTTATTCTAGATCTTGGTTGCTTTTCAGGACTAAAGGAGTGTATAAAATATTAGTAATTTTTTCCCTGAGGACTCTAATTAATTATACAAACGTTAATGAAAACAGAATGAGCAGAGTATGTGTGAGTGCTGAGGCTTCCTATGCTTTTTATGGTTTTGAAACAGCCTTCAATTAGTAAATGAATATTTCTTATCACTCCTGTATATTTTTTCATTTTCTAGTGCCTTTAAGATCAGCATTTTTCTGTATTGTAGTGATATATTAAAATATGAGACTTTCTAATGTCTATCTCTGTGTGACTGGGGTGTAAAATTGATGTGTAGATGAGGAGAGCTGAAGAAAAGGAAAAGTGGTGACATTTTAGCTTGGTTGAAGAACCTGGGCCAGTTTCTAAGCTTAGTGTTGGGTTCTTGGGTGGGGATGTAGAGGGTCTAAGAAAGTCCTGATCCTTTTTTATAGTTTAAATTAGAAAAAAAAAAAGTTTTCAGGTTAAAATTAACTACCTTTTAAAGACCTTAGTGGAATGTAACTAATAGCCAGTTGAAGGTATGTTGTTTTGTGGTTATAACTGTTTCACAGAACAGTGAGAGCAGATGTAGCTGCCTTTAATCTGGCTAACTCCTTTAAATGCTCACTCTAATGATCTTCAAAGGAAACTGATAGACAATGTGTCTTCCTGTGAATCCTCCCCACTGCAAATCTAGGTACACTTCCAATGAGGCTGCTTCTTAAATGTAGCATTATTCCCTTGTTCTCCCCAAACATATTACTCTTTGCACCTCTGGGATGAAGGGTTTGCCTCGGGGCCATGTGCCTTTATTTGCATACCACATTCCCTGTGTGTTTATTAACATACTGTTAAACTACACTCTCAGCATGAGCAGGCATGCTCTCGGGCCATTGCTGGGTCCAGGCATGCTCACACAGCAGAGATAATCACTGCAGCTGAGCTGACTTCTCCCTGGGAATGTGACTCTGCTCACAGCAGGAGAGCAAATAGGAAATGACTTGGGGTGAGTCTCACTAAGCTGGTAAAACGAATTAGACACACTCCCTAACAGAATCTGAAAACATTACATGCAGTGAAGAGAGAAAAGGTTAGAGTCAGAGGTTGCTTACCATTCCCACTTCGGCATTGAAATGCGTTTATGGGTTCATTATACCTCCTTATGATGTGGGGTTTGTCTTTCAATCTTATTACCCAGGAAAGCACCCATTCATTGAACACGACTTCCATTCTTTATATACAGTTCATGTTTTGAGAGTAGGTTGTGTCAGAGGTAAATCTCAATGCTTTCCTGTGGGGTTAAAAAAAAAAAGAAGTTAAATTGTGGAAATTGCTATGACCTTAGAGACACTCTCCTTTACAATACGCAGGGAAAAAATTGGGCTGCTCAGACTTACATCAAGTTTACAGGAATATAAATTGCCACAATTGAGCTGCAAGCTTTATGTTCTTAAATCACATTATTATTTTTTGGGATATTGGAAGAGAAGGTAGAAAATAGCAGATTCCCATCCATCTCAAGAAATAATAACAGTCTTACTGATTGCCTTCAGTATTTTGCTGCACTATATTAGGTCATTTTTAACCCTCTCATTTTAAAGAAAACCTCTGTTAGAAAACATTTGATATTCAGGATAAATCATGACATTGACAATTTATTTGTCTGATAAGGTCAACCTAGTGCACTGGTTTATTTTTGTCTGGACTGTAAAACAAAGGTTCAGACTGTGGAGGTAAACCTAGAGAATTATGTCAATTTATACCAGTTGAGGATCTAATCAAAACATCTCAATGCCACAAAGATAAAGCTAGCATTTGGTGTCAAATGAAAGTGAGGAAAACGTTAAGGCAAAAAGAAAAATAGCTGTAGGAGTCAAAATGAAGAATTAAATTTGTCAACACTAAAAAGCTCCTGGAAGAACTACCTTACCATCTTAACACAACTGTGGGTTTAAAACCAGACCAACCCCAGGACCACATGAAGGAGCAGTCATTTCCAGTTAATCATTAATGCAGGGATACTGCAGATGAATGATTATGAGTATTTTTTAATATTTGAAGAGGGGAAGCAGGGGGAAACAGTGAAAAGAAAAAGCAAACTTTGTACATTTTGTGCTAATAAAAACTTTAGCCTATGTCTGCTAGGTTACCACTAAACTGAATTAAAAGTACCAAAACAAAGTACTGCAAGAAATTCCCCCGCTATGTTTGAGGGATCTGCACCTTTTGGGTATTGAATACAAGCAGGGACTGAGTTGTACCAGCTGGACTTCATACCCAGGTACTTACAGGGATTCATTCCTTAATGAGTCAGAGAACACAAAAGCTCCCTCTGAGAAGTGCAGGCTTGGATTTGTGCTCCTTGTTTGCTGTTGATGCTGAGGAACTTCTTCCCCTCACCTTACTCCGTGAGATGCATTTGCTAATTTAATAAGAGAGTGCAAGATGCTAATAATGTGGCACAGATAGTGAAAAATAATAAAAACAATAGAACCTGTAGCAGGAAAGTGTATGTTCCCTAGAGGAGAATTTATTGAAAGCAGAGGTATAACAATGACATTCACGGATCTCTAAGGGCAGCTTTGCACTGCTTCAGCAGCTCAAATTCAGCTTAAATTTCCCATGAAGTATGCTTTTGTGTAAGTGACTCCTCTGGCTCCATAAGGTACACGACAAGGGCTGAGCTGTGGCCCAGGTGACCTGTTCCCTCATGATTCATGCAAAATCATGATTCATGAGTTACTGCAAGCACAGTTCAGATGCAGCCCAGTTTGTTATTGTCTCTCCTTTCATGATGAGAGAAAGGAGAGGAGAGAAAATCCAAATAATCTAGCCATACCTCAAAGCAGATCATGCTACAAACCAAGTGGGTTTCTGCTACTAATTTTGTTTTGACAAAGTTTCTTTGCCTGAATAAGTGTCTCTAAAGTGTTCTTCAAAGTGCACGAGTCAAACTGTCTGTACAGATGAACTTTGTGCCAGATAAAATCTTGAAGGGGTAGAATTTGCTCTGATTTCCAGTCTCACTCCTTATGAAGGATCTGTGTGTGCCTTGCATTACTACAGTGTCTAAATACCTTGTAGTCTTTACTAGGTTTCTGTGCACGACTAATACAGTAACACCTAACAAGTTGTGACACTGGCTATGGATATAGGAGGTCAGTATTAGAACTCTAATCAGAAGTGTTTATTTAATATTTAGGTGCTCTGAAGTAAGATGATGCACTGCCTTGCTTTTGGATGTTGAGTGAGTATATGCAGAAGTGAATTGCTCACAGGTAGCAACAAGAAGCACATGGGCAAGTATTGTGCCTGAAATCTTTGACAGACTCTCAGAGCTGGGACATTTGCTGCCTGGACCTTCTCTTCTCCTGCTTGTCCTCTGTCCCTCCTCAGCCAAGGGAGTTTGGATCTTGCTTCTCACTTACATTGCTGCTGGAAGAGGACAACAAAGAGAGACAAAGCAGCGATGGTAAAAGAATCCTCTTCCCCATTCTTACGCTGGACATATTTGTAGGTAGCAAGAGAGAGATTTAACTTACTTGCTGGAGAGGATTCAAAACCTCTTCTTCCAGGAGACTGACTTAGCCACAAAAATCCAAGTTTTTTGACTCCAGGGAGCTATCCATTTCTTCAATTGAAAATGTTTCATTGCTGGGAAGTGGGGTAAAAAAGGAGTACGACATTAGCTAATTGACTAGGTGTGAGTTGCAGTTTCTGTCTGTTACGGCTAATAC